>BQNB010098798.1:0-14723 GCA_026074375.1 Tanacetum coccineum
TTCGGCTCAAGACGTTTAAACTCGTTCGGTCCTTGAGTTTTCCACTCGTTCGGTTCAAGAAGTTTAAACTCGTTCGGTTGTACACGTTTTCCACTCGTTCGGTTCTAACGTTTTTCACTCGTTCGGTCCTTGAGAGATGAAACTCGTTCGGTCCTCGAGTTGTTTCACTCGTTCGGCTCTTTAAGTTTTCACTCGTTCGGTGATTTTTAAAATGTTACTCGTTCGGTTCAACTAAAGAAACACTCGTTCGGTCTGTGATGGAAATCACTCGATCGGCTTCAAAAGTTGAACTCGTTCGGTTGCTTTGGTCGTCTTTACGTCAACAGATAGCAACAACAAAAAAAACCACTTTCCTTAAGAAGCTATGAAGGAGACCAAGAATAAGCAAACATGTGTGACACAAATAGATTGGATACACACTATGAAATAGCCCACATGTTTTTTCTATATTTTTTTTTCAACAGCCCAAACATGTGTGACACAAAGTTTGTTAACCAAAAAAAGAAAAAAAATTGTGATGTATGACAATAACAATAAGAACGAAAATGAGAAAAAAAATGAGCACTAAATAAGCCGTTCGAATAAGCTTAAGCAACCACAAAACCCAAAACATATACATTAACTAATTAAAGACCGAAGCTCCATCGTAGAGTGACCGAGCTTCCTTGTTCGACTCAATAAATTGAGGCTAACAGTATCCCTCGTGGTTTCTTGGCACCTGGTACCACCACCTGAAGTAGTTCCTAGGAAACTAGATTCATTAGGTGTTGCCTTGGATTGGGTCTTAGTTATGTTCCACTGTCTTGCTCTGCTTCTAAGCTAGAAGCAGTAGTGGCAGCCCTCACCAAACTGTCACCCAACTCCTTATGAACAGCCTCATCTGCTACATTGTCACTAGGATCACTAAACTGAGATATCTGAGTGTCCTTTCTTTTAGGCTTCCTAGGTTTTTGTGTCTTTTGAGGTTGAGGAGATGGTTGAATAAAAGTGGGTGTGTGATGGGGATTAGTTGGATTTGCTGAACCTTCACCCATTTATGATTGGTTTTGTACCACCATTGTTGGAAATAAAGGTGTTACTCTACCAGAAAAACCTTTGCCTATTCTTTTCATATTTCCAAAAATCTTTTTTAGTATGAGAGGGTGCAATATAAATTCTCTTATGAGTTAACATCCCCTCAAGTTGTTGGTCAAAAAATATTTGTACAAACCTTGGATACATTAAAAATTTGCCAGAAGCATTATCCAAGTTTCTAATCATACTATCAAAAATCAATTTTGAAAAGTTGAATTTCTGATTTGTTGCTAAACAGATAATGGCAGATGCCATAGTACTACTAAACTCATTCCATGCAGTAGTCTTTGGACTTAGACACTGCAAAATAGTATGAATTAGAAATTTCCATTGTGGGGAAAAGAATGGTTTATAAAAATTTAGTTTTTGTGAAATTTTCTCATACCCCATCAATGCAAGTTGTTCAAAAATGGTAGAATTTGGTAAACAATCAATACCTTCCTCATCTGCTAGTTGAAGATCTCTTCCAACAGATGATTCAGTGATGATTATCTTCTTGCCATCTACTAAGGCATGTAATTGTTCTTCCTCATTGATAGTTTTAGCCTTGACAGTAGACCAGAACTGTTCAATGCAAGAAATATATATAGTAGGATTAATCGTTAATGCATACCTTATAGGGTGTGCATTCAAAAAATCCACAATTTGTTTAAACTGATCACTCTCTGTGGGTTTAGACAAAAATGCGACCATATTATAAGTATCTGCAAACTTTAGAGTCGTCATTTGTGTTGGGTTTTGATAATGGATGATAAAATTGAGTTAGGGTTTGTAATTAGAGAGTATTTGAAAGAGTGAAACTGATTAAAGGATCGATTGAAACCCTTAATTGAAGTATTTATGGAAAATACCCTCAACGGCATTAACTTTCACCCAGAAGTAGTAACCCAATAGTAGTACGTTATGCCTAGCAGCATTAACTTTGAGTCACCAGCATTAACTCTAATTCTATTCTAAACAGCTTTTCCATCATCAATTTAACACTTTTCTTTGCTTTTCCTGCAAAATATTAGTCCAAAAACCAAGAAAACACAAGCCATAGCAATTTTTACAATTATCATAGTATTAATTATACCTAACAGTATTAAGTATAACTAACAGTAGAAACTCAGCAATATGAAGTATAACCAGCAATACTAATTATACTTAACAGCGAAAACTTTTAATGACATGAATAACAGTACTAATTCATACAAAACTCTACAAAAACATAAAGAGATAAAAGACTTTAAGGATTTAGCATTCCAATACTAGCAATTAAATATTGAAATCTACTTACATCAAAAGCTTTTGTAAGCAAATCTGCAACATTCTTGTCAGTATGGATTTTGACCATTTGAATTAATTTCTTTTCATTTTAATCTTTAATAAAATGATGTTTGATCTCTATATGCTTTGTTTTTTAATGAAAAACAGGATTTTAATTATGCAAATAGTATTGTTATTATCAATAAAGATCTTTGTATGCATAAAATTATACCTATAATCAAGTAGTTGATTCTGAATCCAAAGCACTTGTCCACAGCAACTTAAAGCAGCCACATATTCAACTTCTGTTATGGAATTTTCAACCACTGTCTGTTTCTTGCACTGCCATGATAATAATCTACATCCAAGGAATTGACAACCTCCTGTTGTAGACTTCATATCCAAGCTTGCTCCAGCATAATCACTATCAGTGTATGCTACCAAATCAAAAGGAGAATCTTTTAGATACTAAAGGCCCAATTTTGGTTGACCTTTTAAGTACTTTAAAATCCTTTTCACAACATAAAGATGTGAAACCTTTGGATTGACTTGGTATCTAGCACAGGCACATACTGCAAACATGATGTCAGGTCTTGAAGATGTAAGATAAATCAATGAACCAATCATTGACGTATACATATGAAAATCCACTTCTTCACCATCTTTATCCTTGAGCAAAGGCTTTTGAGTTTCCATTGGTGTGCTTGTAGTCTTGACTTCTGTAAACCCGAATTTCTTCAAAATTTTAGCAACATATTTATCTTGACTAATAAATATGCCATCGTTCTTCTGTTGCACTTGTAATCCCAAGAAGAATGTAAGTTCTCCCATAGAACTCATCTAAAATTTCTCATGCATCAACTTCTTAAATGAATTGCATAGCTCCTTCTTTGTTAAACCAAAAATGATACCATCCACATAAACTTAGACCATCAAAATATCATCTTTGTGCCTTTTGATGAATAAGGTCTTGTCAATTTTCCCTCTTTGAAACCCATTGTCCAACAGATATGTTGATAAGGTTTCATACCAAGCTCTAGGAGCTTGATGTAGTCCATACAGTGCTTTTTTAACCTTGTATACTCTATCAGGAAAGTCTGGATCTTCAAATCCTGGTGGTTGACACACATACACCTCTTCTTCAATCTTCCCATATATCCAAAATTGCCCTTAAATAGTCAAAATGTGCAAAAATATGCTTGTATTTATGTATTTTGTTGTTTGTGACTATGTAGGTACAAATAGTGCAAAAATTACAAGAAAATGGTCAAAACCAGACAAACACAGACACGGAAACGGATAGAGTGCACAAGAGCCAGAAGTTTCTATCAAAAGGTCATCAAAAGTCAACCCTTGGTCAACCATTGGTCAACTCACAAAAGACAAAATACCCAAAATGCCCTTATTGTTAACTCATTTTCATCAAAAGTCCCTAAATCCTAACACCGTTATCTCCTTTTTATTAAAGAGATAACGGTCGTTATCTCTTATAATTATAAAACCATTTAACCAAACCTGTGGCCCAATTCCTTTTTACCCGGGCCCAAGTCAACAACCCAAACCCCTAGGTCAAACAAAGTTATAAAAAGAAAAGAAAAGACGCGGGAAAGGTCGTTTTACTGTTCATCATCGTCTTCTTTTTTACCTGCATCAAAAACAAAGGGTAAATCTCAATTGACGTAGCCAAAAGAAGACTCCAAGTACTATGTGCCATCTCAGCAAAGAAAATGTCATCCCTAGCTTTTGATTGGCCAAGACCCTCAAGGGAATGACACGCGGGATCCTAAAGTAACATACAAGGAATGGGTTTTTACGCTAAATCCTTTGTTAAAGAAGCATAAAGCCTCTGACACAAGGAATGCCACGCTGGCAATCCGTGTGCACACTTATTGATCAAACGGCCTAAAATGAGGATCCAATGATTGCAAGAAATGGATGTATGAGATTAAAAGATCAAGAGGAGCATTTGAGTCCTGGAAGCTTCTTCTCAAGCCTATAAATAAAGGGGCACCCTCACTCACAAAAAATGGATCTTATCTTTATCTTTTTAGTAGTAATTTTTAGCAGCTTAGTGTAGCTTTTAAATTTAGCAAATGTAATTTTCAATTTAATGTTTTCAGTCATTGTAATCCTATTTTTCAAGTTGTAATCAGTTTTTCTATTAATAAAAGTTAAGTTTACTAATAATTCAATTGGCCTTACTAATTTACCTTAATGCAAAATGTTTAAAAAACTCTCATTGTCACTTAACTCAATAAGCTCTTAATCACTCATGAAGCTAGCTGTTTACTCAGTAAAGCCATCAAAGCTTTACTGAGCTTTCCTCAAACAAATTCACCCCCTCAATTTACCTAGACTTTGAATAAGGATGATAAGCCAATTGTGGATGGGCTTATAGACTTACTAGCTTGTTTATAACAAGCCAGATCTTGTTGATTAGCTCTTAGAGCCTTATTATCCTTGTTTTGTGCAAAGGGATTAATGTACATCTCATTTCTCTCTTTTTAAGCTATACTTTAATATGCTATTGTATATCTGCTTATTCTACAGCTCAATTTAGCTATTACTGATGTCATTAGCTTAATGTTTGCTTATCACTATTGGTTAAATGCTTATTGTAATTAATTTTCAGTTTAAATTTCACAATTTTTAAATAGCTTTTGATATAAAACAGTTGAAAACAAAAATTAGCATAGTGTCTTTAGCTTATTATTCTGGCTTATTTGATTGCTTATATTTGTTCATTAAGTTTGTTATAAGCTGTTTAACATCTGGTCTTTGAAGAGTTTTAGCTTAAATAGCTTTTATCAAGTTAAAAGTACTAAAACTGTTTTTAGAGGGGTGTTTGGTTTAACCTGTTTAATGGTGAAAATGGGTCAAAACTTACTTTATCTTTTTGAGTACCGTTTAGATTAGTTAAAAGTATTCATAAAAGTCATTTTATTAGTTTTTAAGTGTTAAATTCAAATAAAGTTTTAAAGAAGTCATTGTTTGAATCTGTTAAGTGGTAGCTTATTTTAGTTGTTTATTAGATTGTGCTTTAGCTTATTGTGTTTTGAGTTGTTTTTGTGTTCATAAATGTGTTAAAAAGGATAGAATCAAAGCTCTAAAAACCTGCAAGTTTGTTTTGAGTTTTTGCCAAAACTGTCAAAAAAAGTGCTAAGTGTTGAAAATTTGAGAAAATGCTTTTTCAAATGCTTATTGTTGCTTATTGTGAATTTCAAAATGCTTTTTGATTATTGATTATTGTTCTTTGAGGTCCAAATTAAATCTGTTTGAAGGTCTGAGATCCATAAGGATCCATTTGTTTGCTTATTTTTAAGCTCAAAAGTGGCGGTTTGTTAAAATTCAAAAAAGTTTTCTAAGTGTTGAAAAATGAACAAACAGCTTTTTCATTAAGCTTTTTAAGGGCTTATTTGTGTTTCAAACTACCTCTTTTTATTAATGATTTATAGTAGCTTATATTATTAGAGCTTTTCAAGTGGTAAAACTCTTTAAGCCAAATTTCCATCTTGACTTATTTTTAAGCTCAAAAGTTGCATACCCTTATGATGTTTGTATGCAGTTTTATAGCTTAAGGTGCATATGCTTATTTGTGTCTAATTTCTATTTTCCCTAGCTTATTTAGGTTTAATAAGCCTAATGGGTAGTTTAAGTCAATTTAGCTTATTTTCTAGGTTTAAGAACTTATTTTATCTTATTGCATATTAGCTTAAAATTTGTAAGTTTTTAAGCTTTTAGGTACTTCTGTCGTTTATAAGCTTTTTTCCGAGCTTAATGTCCATTGGCTTATTCTTGCTTATTTTTGTTTGTATTTGCTTATAAGGTTTAGTATTAAGCTTGTCTTAGCTTATTAGCCCTTTTCATTTGCTTTTTAGTGCTTAAATTTCCCAAATAGTTAGCATTATAAGCCTTTAAGAGTAAAAAGCTTTTCTGTCTAATTTAGCTTATTTCTGTGCTTATTTTAGGTTTATAAAAATAGTTGTTTTGCAAAAGTAGCTTATTTTTAAGTGTTTTCAAAAGTTGTAAAAAATGGCAAAAATTAAAACACTTGGGATAGTGGGAAGCCCCGGGTGAGCAAGACTCGAACCCGGGACCTCTACCACCCTCACCAAGCGTTTTAACCCCCACACACTCAACCATTGTGCTACAATAGCTCATCCGGTATATCTTTGCACAATCTATTATTTATATACGTTTTAGGCTTTTAGTATAATAAGCTGTTTTAGCTTATTTCACAGCTTATTCGATAAGCTGTGTTTCCAAGCTTATTTTTCCTAGATTCCTCATTGTTCAAGCTATTTTTCGTAATTTTTTCAGGATTTTTATAAATAGTTTAGTATTTTTAAACATTTAATTTTGTTAAAATCATTTTTAATTCATAAAAAATTATAAAAAAGTCAAAAAAATATAATTCTTTTTTAGAAAATTTTCTTTTAACATTTAGGACCTAGGAAAAATAAGTTTGCTATCGTAGGATTAAAATTTCAAAATTTCGATTTTTAAAAACGGGATTGAATTCCGTTCACGTTTTTAGTGTTTTAAAGCCCATATCACCTTCGTTTTTGGTCTAGTTTTCTTTGTTTGAGCTTTTTAGCCAATTAAGTCTTACAAAATTAGGGTTTTTAGGTCCCCTTTAGGATTCCCGTTTTACATATTTAGTTAAAGTTTACTTTCCCGTTATTAAAGTTAGGTTTAATTGTCCCTTAATTTGCTCACTTTTAGGATTTTAGATAACAAATCATCTTTGAACCAATTCAAATCATTATCCAAATAACAAACATGGTCTTAATTTCATAAATCTTTGGGAAAACGACCCGGTAATCACTTACCGGTTAAAACGTGTAGTATTTTTGTAAGATTTTTCCTACTACCTTTGTCCTCAAGGGTAGTTTTGGAATTTTCTATACTTTGGATATTATTACGTATATAGTTGATACAGTATCAATTTTTGGCGTCGTTGCCGGGGATTTGTGATTAAGATTCTTTCGTTTGGAGTTTGTTGATCGTGATTTGGAGAACCTTTCGTCTTCGAAAGTTACGCTTTTAAGAAAATCAAAAATAAAAAAAAATTAAAAATATAAAAAGTAAAAATATTTTTTTTAGTATAAGTAGAAGATTATTAAATAAGAAAAATACAAAAATATTTGCTCTTCCGGATTTTTCGATTTTTCTTGTGAATTCATTAAAAAAAATATATTAACCAAGTTGGTAAAAGAACACCAACAAATAATACCTTCAATTGAGGTATTATCCATCAATAAGTTCCCGAACCAAAGATTCAAATTTTTTTACCGTTTGTGTCACTTACGAAAAAGGCGCACCTCTTTTGTAATTTTTTTTTACCATTTGTTGATTATTCGGTAAACAAAAATATTTCCTTTTCTCATTTCTTTTATCATTTCATTTGTTTGTTTAGTGCATACGCACTAGAAATTCCAATTTTCCAAATAATTCAAACGTAACCATTCCGAGACGTCGAAATAAAGGACGTGCTCCAAACATAGTCGAACCCGAGCTTCGTACTATCGTTGCACCAATGGCGGAACGTACAATGGAAGAGCTACTCCGAGCACCCACGGAAGGGTACGGAGAAGCTATCGTTTTACCAGAAATTAATGCGGATCATTTTGAGATTAAAACAAATTTGCTTCAATTGGTTCAAGCGAACCCGTTTCACGGTTTAGAGAACGAAAATCCTCATGCTCATATGTCCTAGCAACCTCAATTAGTGTCCTATTCCTCCTCTCAACAACTCTATTTTGTTGAGGAGTTCTAGCACACAAATTGTCCTAAAAATACCATTCATCTCACAAAACTGATTCATCTCTTTGTTTTTGAATTCAGTTCCATTATCACATCTAATCACCTTAACCTTGTGATCTACTAGATTTTCTATCCCATTTATAAAGGCAAGAATGCCACTAGTCTCATCCTTAATAGCTAGAAAGAAAATCCATGTAAACCTACTGTAATCATTTATGACAACTAGGCAATACATTTTCTTCATAAGGATTTTTACAAATGTTAGACCAAATAACTCTATATGTAACAAATGTAAAGGAAGACTGATTGAGTTCTCTGTTTTGGACTTACAAGAGGCTCTGTGCTGCTTTCCCTTTTGACAAGCATCACATGTTTGATCATTTTCAAAAAAGCTTGGAAGGTAAACCTCTTACAAGATTTCCTTTAACCAATTTATTCATGGTTTTAAAATTTAAGTACCTAACCCTTCTATGCCCAAAGTTAGATTCCATCAGATGTGGCTTTTTGCAAAAAAGGCAAGTAAACTTCCTTTTAGGAACTATGTACTTTAAATCAACACTATACATATTGTTCATTTCTAGAACTTTAAAAAAACTTGACTTTCATCAATTAACTTAAAGTTTAGAGATAAAACAATACTATTGTCATTAAAAAGAACAACCTATTTTTTTTATCACACATTGTGAGACACGAAAGAGATTAAACTAACTCTCTACAAAATACACATTTACAAAATCCTAGATTACTAGTTTTAATGGTACCTTTTTCCTGTGATTCCCTCCTTTGGTTCCCTCCAAAAGCAACCTATCCTCCATCTATCGTTTCATATCTATACGATAGGACAAATGTTTCTATGCGATTGCCTTAGCAACCACTAACAATTACTCCTTGATCCTGTAAACCAAATAAGGATTGCCTGCATATAAGTAAGAAATCAATTTCTTTTGGACCACAGCCCTCCCTAACTTGGATCTTCCTTGTCATCAACAAATCAAACCTTTTAGGGTGATGATGCCGGAAATCCCCCTGCTGTGTTTAGAAACATGTCTAAAAACTTTAGTGTTTTGGTTTCCAAACCCAACAAGCTGAGGCCTTAACAACATTAAAATTATTTCCCTTAACAGCATTAACTACTGCTTTTGGCCTAGCAGTATTAAAATTTTTACCCCTAACAATATTAACCCTTTGATTAATATTACTGTTTTTAAATGTTGTGTTCTTATGAATGGGCCTCTTAACAGTTTGAATGTGATTTTTAGAAGGGGGGAGGGGAAATTATGACATTGGTCTAGCAGCATTCACTATTGTTTTTGAGTGAACAGCATTGACTTGTCTAGCAGTATTAACCAATACTGGTGTTTTTAAAATATTTTATCTAGCAGTATTAATTGATACTAAACGAGACTTCATTAGTACTACTCTTGGAACCAAGTTCCTTTTAGCACAGGGGTGAGTATTTTTAGCAAAGTTTTGATGATTCACCCTTTGAACATTGTTCCAAACAGGTTTTTACCATCCTTTGATTTTGAAACTAATTTTTATGGTAAGTGAAATCACTTGCAATGAATCAAAGCTTTCCATACACATAACAAGCCTTATAAACTATCAAAATTGCTATCCCTAGTTTTTGAGACATCCATATTGTCCAATTTTCTTTATTGCCACTTGACTGTGAGTTTTTGTCTAGTTTGCTCAACTGTTTAACATTTTCCTAGTAGTTTTTTTTGTTGTTTAATTTTTTGTTATTTTTTTTTGGACCAAGTTTCTTTCTTAACAATACTAGGCCTAACTGTTTTCTTTTTAATTTTAGGCTGAGACACATCCTTTTCCTCATCATCTAACATCCATTCTTCAATACATAAGGCATCATCATTCTTCCTAACTACCTTAGGCTCTTCTTCACTAGACATAACTTTACAGTTCTCAACAACAGGCTTATTAACAAACTTATCTAAACCAATAAAATACAAGTCAGGTGTTGGCGCATGAAAATTCCTGTGTAAGGGAGAGGAACAGCATTATACTTTTTATACCTAAACCTTCTTGCAATTGGTCAACTAATCTGAAACTCTATGAGCTTGTTTAAACTTAGATGCTGTTCAAATTATCTGCATTAAGTTGAATGCCATCTATTTTCTTTTGAACTATTTCAAGCTTCTTCCTAAGCTCTCTAATAGTTATTTCTCCTATATGAATTTCAAATTTTAAGCCCTTAATATCTTGTAAATAAATAGACTCATGTACTTTATAAACTTCAAGTTTTTTTCCACTGACTGTAAACCTGTCTTATAACCTAGAACTATTAACTTAGATTTCTTTAAATTTTTTAATAGTTGATCATTTTGAGATTTAAGAAGTTTAATAGCTTCCAAACAAGATTTTGAACAAATAAAATCATTGGATACCTCTGAGTCAGGATTTGAAGATGAGAAAGCCATGAGTGTATAATTAGGCCCTTCCTCTGCTTGATCACTCCAGTCATATCCACCAAGACCTTCACATGACACTAAAGCTGTGGAAGTAGATGTTTCCATAGGCACACTCCTTCTTGAGCTTTCCTTGTTCTTGTTGTCTTGATTTCTTGGAGCTCTGCACACCCTAACAAAATGTCCCATCTTGTGGCAGTTGTAGCACTCCACTTTGGACTTATCAAAACCAAGAGTCTCATTGCTATTAATAGTAAGCTTCCTTCCTGTATTCTTCAAAAACCTTCTTGCCCTCATAGTCAACATGGCCATTTGCCATCTCAAATCCATCTCTTCCATGCCATATGGATAGATTTGTTGCAAGTCCTCATGTACAAGTTGAGGACTATTTGGTTGACTAGAAAATAATGCACAAATAACAGCATCACTTAAGTTATCAATATTTGTAGAGTAAGCATCATTAACTTGAGTGCTAGCAGTAGAAACTCCATGAGCAGTATTAACTGCTTCATTAGTTCTGCTAGTGTTGTTATTTGAAGAGGACACAAAAGCCATGTTTTGTGTGCTTGAACTTGAGCTAGACATCCCTTTAAATTCTGGTTCATACACCTTGAGGTTGTTGTAGAGATCATCCATGCTCATTGTATCCAAATCAGCTTTATTCCTCCACACAACAGCATGTGTGTTCCACTTAGGTGATAAACTTCTTAATAACTTTTAATTAATATATTCTTGTGAAAGCTTTTCGTCCAAAAGCTCCAACTGACTCACAAGCTTTTGAAGCCTATCAAAAGTTTGATCAAGCATTTCTGAGCTTGGATCAGTAAAGTTTTCATATTGCTGCTTTAAGAGATTCCTTTGAGTCTTTCTTGTAGCTGCATTCCTACCGAATCTATTTTTAACAGCTTCCGGCAACTTCTTAGCATCCTTTATAGAGTTAAACTTTAACTGATGTTCTTTGGGAATGCCCATCATTAAACTACTTCTAGCTTTCACCTCTAATCTTCTCTGAGCCTTTTCTTCAGCAGTTGTAATAGGAATCTCTATCATAACTCCTTCCACAATTTTTGTTTTTGGCAAGGTTGCACAATTCTCTATGAATTCCCACAGTACATAGTCTATCATCTGGATATATTGTTCAATCCTCATCCTCCATATCTCATACTCACTAGGTTTGAGCATACGAACTTTGGATGCAGCCACCATGTGTGCAGAATCTTGATCTATATCTTTTAGCAAAAACAAGTTTTGCTTATTCACAGCTTCTCAACAAGCTCTGATACCACTTGTTGATCCCACTTCAATAGATCGAATTCCTTAAGCTTGTTTAAGGTTTAGTTATATTAGATAAATCTAACACAACTATAGTAGAAACTGTGTTTGAATGTATTAAAGATTATGCTAAATCTAATCTTTAATATTAAGAAGAATTATCAATGAAACAATAATTCAATGAACATACAATTCAACAAATAAGCTCTAGTATTATTAATGATAATAATACGAATACTCTCAAAGTATTAGGGTTACAAAGACCTTAAAGCTATGAATTATACGTCTAACTGTATATCAAAAGATTGATAAAAGATATCAAACTCTATGCCCTAGGACCTTTTTTTATACACCAAGGAGTCCTAGTCAGCTTACAATACTTTCCTAAGTATCCATAATCTTTTCTATAAACAAATAACTTAATACATATCATATAAGCAGTACTAACAACAAACAGTACTAACTTATTAACCTCAGCAGCATTAACTTATCTTTGAGCAGTCTTAACCTTGAGCAGTACTAATATTCACTAGCAGTAGTAACTTTGTACTAGCAGTAGTAAACACTTAGCATATTTTCACTAGCAGTACTAATATTCACTAGAAGTGGTAACTTTGTACTAGCAGTAGTAAACACTTAGCATATTTTCTTTGAAGTTCTTGAGCCGCACTAAATCCAGCTGAGCAGCATTAACACAAACATGAGCAGTAGTAATTCAAACTCATCAAGAAGACTTTTAATCCCAACACATTTTTTGAGTGGTTTAGCGAAGGAGAGAAGTATGTCAAAGCAGTTTTCAGCCTTGCTTGTAAAATCTCACCCAATGTTTTCTTTGTTAATGAGGTTGGTACATGTTTTTAGCTGCTTTCATTTAGCTTTTAAACAGAAAGACCATTTTATAGATGCTACTTGATGTTTCTTGATGTTTCATGATGTTTCTTGATGTCTTTTATTAACACTTAAAAAAGTACTTTTATTTTTTTGAACACTAAGGCTAATTATGTCTAAAATTGTATATTATTATCACAGGTGGACAACATGCTGGGAAGACGTGAAAATCTTAGTGAGCATGAAGCAATGCGTAAAATGAAGAATGAGTTTACGATGAACTAGGATGGTTCCCAAACTTAGAGGGAACAGTTTCATTGACAAAATTGCCATCAATTGACTCAAGAATGGTTTCGCTGAGAAAATCTGAGCAAATGCTAATGTACCTAAACTTGGTCAAGGAACCGATGGACTTAGGAATGGTTCCCCTGAAATAATTCACATGGAGGTATAAGTATGTTAATTTATTTAGGGAACCAATGGATATAGGGATGGTTCTGTTCATATGATTATATGAGATGTCAATGTATGATAATGTTGTTATGGAACCAATGAGCATGTGAATGGCTTCATAAAATGAATTATAGGAAAGGTCAAGATGATTCATGAAGCTTAAGTGTAGCAAGAATGGATTAATCTCACCTCGAAACTTACCTTCGCGGTCAGTGTTAGAGAGGTCAAGGCTTGTGACATGACCTGTTTGGTTTTTGCATGCGACTCTACTCTATTTACAGCAATTATCATCTTTATATATCCACGTAACAAGATGGTCAAATGGATCTTTAAGGTTAACTTTGAAATGAAGAATAACTTGCCGCTCTTTGTCGATGCACTTGCTGATAACACCGCTAACATCTTTTCTTCCTATGGATGCTTTACTACTATGACATAGCAATAGATGTAACAAAACAACAAAAAGATTCATAAAATGAAGGGAAATCTTAATGATCATGGTTGATCAATTTAGGTGGTTTGTTTTATGTGATAGTGTTTGTATAAGTGAATACATGAAGATGAACTGATGAATGTTTATATAGACCTTATTTAAGGCTCCAACTCAAGTCTTTGTCTATGTAATTAATGAAATGATTATCTGCAAGCACACAACGATCTGTCACCACTAGCCTTCATAAAAATGCTAAAGGGTCACACTTGTGCACACTAAACATAGAATGCAAGCGGAAATGAGAAACGAGTTATGAAATGAAATTGGAGTAACGAGGAAATGAAAATACAATGTTATTTTCATATAAGGGTTAAACAATAATTACCCAAAGTCTAACATTTATCGGGGATAAATGTTAGAGGGTAATAAACAAAAAACAACCAAACAATAAACCCCAAGGGTTGTTTGTTTGGGTCGGTCCACTGAAACCCTTAAGGGGGGAGTTTGACTCTTTGTCAAACTTGAATACTTATCCCACAAGTATTTTAGAATCCTTCTTGGGAGCCTGTAAATACATATGCTTCATAAGGGATTCTTATAACTCACACACTAACCTTAAAAAACCCTTTCCTCTCTTCCTATATACTCAACCGATCGACTAGAAGGGTTTTGCCCTAAATTTGATCGACATTCGACTTCCGAAGTTAAACCTTAATCGACTTTAGTCGATTACAGGTCTACCTTGGATTTCGTACTCGCCTAACTTGCGTAGGTTCGGAGCCCTATTTCTACCTGTGCAGTACCGGTGGATACCTGACATAACCCAAGATTCGGTTTTCCTCATGTTAATCTTAATTTGGTCGAAGAAGAAGAAGATCATGCGCATTTAGCTGATAAAGAAGCTTACACACCTGCACGATAACAAGTAAGTCTTCTTTAAACACCATTTATACGTATTTAGGATTAGGTTATATCAATCTTTAGGTATGATCTTGCTAGCTAGGGTTTGTCTGGCGGCATGACCCACTATATGTTTATTTCTTGTTGTGCATGTTTTATTAGACATGCATGATACCACCAGAACCTTACAATGGTATCAGAGCCACCCTAATCATATATAACCTATTTAGGGTTCTTAGTAATTGAATTTATTGTCAGATAAATTAAAACTTAAATTTTCATTATGCATGGTTTGGTCAATTTATGAAATTTAGGGTTTTGAG
>BQNB010098799.1:0-13041 GCA_026074375.1 Tanacetum coccineum
TAGAAAACTTACCACTTTGGCGAGTTCAGTTCGGTTTTGACGCAAGAAGAAGAGACCCAATTTTTTTTTTCTATAACCCGTGTCTATCTAATATCAACCCACTATCGATCTTTTAACCCCGTGTTCTTGGTAATCTTCAAAAAAAATCAAATGTTTCTTGTCCCTTGGTGTGCTCGTCCGAAATACAAAGAGAGAGAGAAGAGAGATATTTTTTTGTGTTTGATTTCAAAATGAATGCATGAATGATGGTTTGAGGTGGTGGAAAGAATATATGAGTACTAGGTGGAGACACTATTGCTAGAAATTATCCTTCTTGCCCCCTTGAGGCCTACTCATCTGAATTGGATCCTATGAGGGGTTCGGGTTCTTCTTTTCGTGTCGGGATCACTTAAGACTCTATTTTCATCACTTTAAAATGTTATTCGAAGTTAGTTAATATTTTTATTGAGTTTAAAAACGTTTTTCATAGAACCTGGGTCATTTATACGACCTATCTTCGAACCAAACTTTCCAAAAATTCATTTCGACCATTATTTGACGTGTCAGGACCCAAAATGCGAGTTTTTGTCCAAATTCAAGACCTTTCACAAAATTCTAAAAGCATTCCAAACATTCAAAAATGACTTGTAACCTTAGTTCCACCTAAGAATTTTACTTTTACAACCGTTATGGTCTTTTACCAGATTTCACGAAAACGTCTGTTTTCTGATATCTTTTAAATCACACACCAACGATTTACGTTCTAAATCAACGTTATTTAAAACATGAATTTAATCAACACATAAACTCATTAACACTCTTCAAAATTTATTAAAACTCGTTATCATAATTAATTGTCGTGCCGGTACGCGTTGCGTGATGATTTTTCGCTAAACGCGGGAAAACTTCCCGGAAAGCACTGAATTACCACATAATCACTCCAAAACGGAAAGACGAATAAAAAATGATTCTCTTACGATACTTATGACTCTCCCAAAACCCAGTTAAACCGTAACCGTTTTACGCAAAATAGGTCAACCGAAGTTAACTTTTCAGCTTTCTCTAAGAAAACTAACAAGGTCGAAAGACTCAGATAGAAAATTACGATACTTTATAATACTTAACCCAGGACAAGTTACCGGTTATCACATGTTATATGAATTTTATGAACATAGCTTATAAGTCAACACATTTTATTTTGAAAGTTTTACGTAAACGCTTGAATTTTTTGGTTTACGAACATAGCTTATAAGTCACCACCTTACTATATATATACATATACACGCATAATAAATTAAAATATCAAAATTTTATAGATTTTGTCTTTTGCTTGCCTTGTTGCCGCCCAAACAACCTTCCCAAAGTAGAATGTGCAATATTCTTGAAACTACACCATACCATTTATGTGTTTATCAAGGTCTTATGCACTCTTGTGATCAAATTAGCTCTCACAACACTTATACCTACTTCTCTTTTGATCCTTGTAACCGGCCAAAGAAGAGGAATCAACACACAACACCTTATTTTGGTAAGATTCTAACTATGCACATGTAAAACCTCTTTAGACCAAGCCTTAAGTGTTTTAAAAAAAGAAGAAGTAGCTAGTTGTTTCTCACATACATTTCACATAGCAAAAATTGTTTTCTCTTTTCCTTGCTCTCCCTTTGGCCACGACACAACAACAACACAAGAAAAATTGGGTTTTGATTTTATACAAGTATTTTCCAAAGAAGTTATGGGTTAAGGTGTTTAGATATTTAAGTACTTGGGTTGTTTGTGTGCAATACTTGTTAATCTTATCTCATCATCTTGTTAAGGTGCTCATTTTCATCTCATGATTTCACACACACACACACACACACACATTATATATATATATATATATATATATATATATATGTTATCCATCACTACATATGTAAAAAAATTATCACATTGTTTTGTGTAAAGTGTTTTTCTAAAAGAAACAAGCAAAGATCTTAAATATGTTCTTGAGTAAATATTATTAAATGGATGTTAAAAATATGGTTCTACACTTATTACACATGTTCTTTTCATTTTATAAATTACTTGATGATAATATGGCTTTGTTGTTAAAATGTCATAAATTAAAACTAGTAAGAAGGTATTATATGTTTATGTTCTTGATTAAATTGTAGAGTGTTAGGTTATTATGGAGTTATGTTTTGTTGGTGATATGATGAAAATTATAGAAGGGAATAGGTTAGATGATGGAGTTGTTATTTTGTTAGTGTATAATGATATGTAGAACTAAAAATATAAACTTGTGATAAGAAATGGTATGGCATATTTCAGATAGTAGGTCTTGGCTTGGTTAGCCAAAAGAAAGCTTGAAAAATAGAAAGTAAACTTAAATACCTTCGCGTGGATATAAAATTTATTAAAGTCGGACTTAAAACGAGTGAGTTACGACCAAATGAAAACCGGGTACAATAACTTGTCATTTTATTTTCAGAAAATGTTGTTGTAAATTTGTATTCTAGATCGCAATCTTCGGTTGCGTTTTTTTTTTACCCATTTCTGATCTGAGCCCGAGGGGAGAACTCATAAAAGAGTTTTTGTATCCCTTTGTATTATGTTTAAAAGTTGTACTCGGCACTGTGTGGGAATGTTTGTAAAGAAGGAAGTTAGGGCCCTTTTTTTAAAGATGCCCAGAATCTAAGTTTTAATAAAAATTTTTTCCCAGCAACTATGTTTCTTATAAATGTGAGCGATGTTCGGATGTTTTTTTTTAAATGGCATTTATGAGCGTTTTGCGATTTCCGAATGAGCTATAAAGTTACTTAATAAGGGTTGTAGTATTATCTATATACTACATTTCATACGAATGTAAGTTTTCAAAATGGTTAGAGCAAAGCGAGATATGATTTATTAAAGATGAGTACTTGGAAATTATTGTAAAATATATAAACATGAATATAAATAACGAACTTGACGTAAAGTTTATTTTGACTTATAAAACTAAAACGCAAACGTGTAGGTGGTGATATAAGGTCATAAAAATACATTTCCATCATTTCACTTCACTTACATAATTCTAAATCGACCCGTATTTAATTAGGTCGCGTTTTGGAACCATTGTGCCTTTCTCTTGATTGATTTATTCCTGAATCACTACTTTCACTTAAAGTGAGTTTATAGCCCCGCTTTAACTTGTTTATTACTAGTTTACAAATCTCGAGGTGAGATACATTGCTTGTTTTCCATTTGGACGTAAGTACCTTTTAATTGATTATGGATTAGCCTAAGTAGCGATAACCTACTATGCCCACTATCATGAGCCGTTAATTACTTTGTGTAAGCGTGAGTGTTATAAATAGATTTATTGGGATTGACATCCCCATTGGGGTAAGTAGCGCTTAACTCAGATTCGGACTTCGTCGGTATCCAAAAACTAACGGGAAGTATACCATGTCGGGACTTTAGGTGTTGAGCGGTTGAACACCTACATGACAATTTACTTTGCATTGATTTGCATACATAACTTTATTGGTGATTTGGTGTCATGAGCTTAACACAATCATAAATACTTTTTCATGATATTGTATATGCTACAATTATCATACACTTTGAAATCTTACGGTCCAACCTTATTACGTACTTAAACCTATGAACTCACCAACTTTATGTTGACATTTTTAAGCATGTATTTCTCAGGTGCTTACCTGAGATACCTAGTGTAAATAGGAAAAGATAACAATGGAATTCATCACCAGCTACAACGACATCCAAGCAGTTATGACAAGATTAGGGTTAATCGCTAGATCGCTTTTTTTTTTTTTTTTTTTTTTCCCCCCCCCCCCCCCCCCCTTTTTTCTTTCTTTTTTTTTTCCCCCTTTTTTACCAAAGTATGCACATATTTCTATCAATGAAGGAGACCGATATAATGGAAAGGCTAACGAGACTTTACTTGAAATAAGTAGTCTCGAGGCATGGTGTGCCAGTCTTGATTATCTTAGACCGAGATAGCATATTTACATCTCGCTTTTGGTAGTCGCTCCAGAAAGCTTTGGGTACTCGTCTGGATATGAGCGTATCATCCACAAACAGACGATCAAAGTGAAAGAACCATCTAAAAGCTAGAAGATATGTTACGCGCTTGCGTGATAGATTTTGGCAAGGGTTGGGATAGGCATTTACCCCTAGTGGAGTTTTCATATAACAACAGTTATCATACGAGCATTAAGGCTGCACCATTCGAGGCACTTTACGGTCATAAGTGTTGATCACCCTGTTGTGGGACCTGACTGTTGGAGGATAGCCCTACTCACTGGTCCAAAGATTATTCATGAAACAACTAAGAAGGTCATTCAGATAAAGAACCGAATTCAAGCTAATGCTGGGGATCAACAAAAGAGTTAAACCGATGTGATGGGCGTGTAAACCTCTTAGAGTTTCAGTACGGGGATAAGGTTATGTTGAAGTTCTCACCTTCGAAAGGTGTGATACGTTTTGGCAAACGAGGAAATCTGAACCCGAGATACATTGGACCTTTTAAGGTGTTAGCTAAGGTTGGACCTGTGGCTTACAAACTCGAACTTCCACAACAACTAATATCAAGGTTCATTAGCACATTCCATAATGTCAAATCTAAGAAGTGGTTTTTATCTGAATGGGAATCACTGTCATTACGTTGAAGAGATCCAACATCGTCAACAAACTACATTTCATTGAGGAGCCAATAGAGATCATGAATCGGGAGGTCAAACAGTTAAAGCCAAAGCCACATTCCGATCGTCAAGGTACGATGCAATTCAGGAGAGTGTCTGGATTACCTGGGAGTGTGCAGACCAGTTTCGAAGCAAATATCCGCACCTGTTTCCTGACACCTAACCACCCGCGACGAAACTCTTTTAACGGGGAAAAACTGTAACAACCGGCATTTTTCAGGTTAATATTTTACTATTAACTTGCACTATTTTTACTTTAGATATTTTACGTACTCAATTTGACCTAAAATCGAGAAGTTATCCCGCGTACACTGAAAAAAAAAAGCTCTTTGGACGCACACCAACTTTAGACTAAGTATAGTCTACACATAACATGTATGTTATGCACATCACAAAAATGTTACATAGGTCGTGTACATTTGCATTTCATATTTTTTTTTCGTAAACCACTCACGTTTTGCATTTTTCATTTAATGCATGCATGTAACCTCAAATAATTCACCACCTTTTCATATTACCTCAAAAACTTAACATTTATACACTCCATATTCAAAAGTTAAAATTTTCAATCCCCCTCATAGTCTTTAAAATTGTAGGTGCATGATCCGTTCAAAAAACTTCACCGTAAAATATTTATTAAATATATAATTAATATATAAAATATATATAGTAAGTATAATCTAAAAACACAATCAATGAAACCGAGAAGTAGTATAGAATGTTCCCGGGTCGTTTATCCCCAACGAGGCTGGACTGGAGAATCGATACAGTCGAAGATTTGAGCTTGAAGGAGAGAGAACGATTTGAGAGTGCAGGAAGTCATAATTAAACAAGAACAACAAAAACGTTAATAAAAACCTATAAAATTATGAATTATTTAAGCTAAAAAAACGAGCCAGAATCCCGAACAATGGGGGGGGGAAAACCTAAAATCTTTAATCAATAACACCTACGGAGAATTTTTCACTTCTAACTACTTACCGGGATCAAACCAATGAAGGAATGAAAAGGACTGACCGAAAACGGGGTTCGTTTGACCCAAAGTAAAGAGTCAAAAACAAAATCCAGTACCCGGACCCGTTCCTTTAAAAAGTAAAGACTTGTAAAATGAACCTACGAAAAATTTATTTTTTCATACAAAATAGATGCACAAAAGAAAATTTTCTAAAAAAGCAAAATATTTTTTTTTGATATTTTTTGTATTTTTTATGAATTAAAATAAACTTTTAACTAAAATTAAATTTAAAAAAATATTAAATGATTTCGAAAAATTCTGATAAATTTTCTAAAAAATAATAGACACTTGACAGTCCTTACGAAAAATAAGTGACAAAAATAAGTAACAATAAGCCGAAAATAGTCTTATTCAGCTTATAGCTTATAAGCTCAAAAACACTTTAATAATGGCCCTTGAGTCTTTAACGAAAAAGACCCAAGGGCGCAGTGGTTAAGTGTGTGTGTAAAAGGGGGTTTGTATGCTTGGGTCCCGGCGTTCGAGTCTTGACTCAACGGGCAAGTGTATTTCCCCTTTTTTATTTTTCGAAAAACTCTAGGGTAGAAAATGAACAAAAGTAAAGTGAAAGGTAGGCGGGCAAATTAGTGTAATTTTACACTATAGTGCAAACGAGTACCCTTGGACTTTAAGAAAAGTACCAAACCAACCCTACGATCTAGCTTATTTTTTTGGCTTTTTAATATTGAGATTCAGCAAAAAACTTAAACTACGAAACTATAAGGAGCATATATTAAACAACTTAACAAATGCACTTTTCAATTTATCAAAGAATAAGCTTTAAAGATAAGCTTAAAGTGACTGCAAGCACTTAAGAGGCTTTTAAGCGCTTAAAATTGCTTAAGTGTCTTTTTGAGGCTTGGGGTCGTAAAGCTAGGTTTGGGCTGAAAATAGGTGTTACAAGGAGTCTAAAGACGAAACTATATATGCTATAAAAAGCGCTAAAAGCTATAACCAAATAAGCTGTTACAGCCTTATTTCTTGACAGAAAACAAAAATTTGGCTTAAAACTAATTTATACTAAAAAGTTATGGGATCAATAAGCTTTGAAAAAGGGTAAGCAACCTTAACAAAACTAACTAAATGATCTAAATAAGCTATTGGGAACACAAAAGAGCTTGTTACATAAGCTAAATAAGCCACAAATGGAAAATAAGCAACCCTTTCACTAAGTTATGCTGAGACATTTTCAAGGAGCTAGTTTGGTGGTTATGAATAAGCCCACATTTAAAGCTCTTCAAAGTCTGAAACTTTGATGGCTCATCTAAGAGCTTATATTCTCTTAGAATAAGCAAGAGATTGGGCTTATACCCTCAGAAAGGCTAGGAAGTTAAGCCTAAAGTTACCCTTTTGCTCAGGGGAGCTTTAAGGCTAATTTCAAGGGCTTATTTGACAGCTTATTTTTAGCTGTCAATAGCTCTAAAAACTCACAAATAAGCTAAAACGATGGAGTCCCTTGCTGAATGACTGTGCCACCAAATTTTCTCTTGATTGATTTATTCTCGAATCACTACTTTTACTTAAAGTGAGTTTATAGCCCTGCTTTAACTTGTTTATTACTATTTTAGAAATCTCGGGGTGAGATACATTGCTTGTTTTCCATTTGGACGTAAGTACCTTTTAATTGATTATGGATTAGCCTAAGTAGCGATAACCTACTATGCCCACTATCATGAGCCGTTAATTACTTTGTGTAAGCGTGAGTGTTATAAATAGATTTATTGGGATTGACATCCCCATTGGGGTAAGTAGCGCTTACTAGCTTCGGAGGTACCAAACTAACGGACGTATACCATGTCGGACTTTAGGTGTTGCGGGTTGAACACCTACACGAACAATTTACTTTGCATAGATTTGCATACGTAACTTTATTGGTGCTTCGGTGTCATGAGCTTAACACAATCATAACTACTTTTTCATGATATTATATATGTTACAATTATCATACACTTTGAAATCTTACGGTCCAACCTTATTACTTACTTAAACCTATGAACTCACCAACTTTATGTTGACATTTTTAAGCATGTATTTCTCAGGTGCTTACCTGAGATACCTAGTGTAAATGGGAAAAGATAACAATGGACCTTATCACCAAGCTACCAATGACATCAAGCAGTTATGACAAGATTTGGGTAATCGCTGATCGTTTTACAAAGTCTGCACACTTTCTATCAATGAAGGAGACCGATATAATGGAAAGGCTAACGAGACTTTACTTGAAATAAGTAGTCTCGAGGCATGGTGTGCCAGTCTTGATTATCTTCGACCGAGATAGCAGATTTACATCTCGCTTTTGGTAGTCGCTCCAGAAAGCTTTAGGTACTTGTCTGGATATGAGCGTATCATCTACAAACAGACGGTCATAGTGAAAGAACCATCCAAAATCTAGAAGATATGTTACGCTCTTGCGTGATAGATTTTGGCAAAGGTTAGGATAGGCATTCACCCCTAGTGGAGTTTTCGTATAACAACAGTTATCATATGAGCATTAAGGCTGCACCATTTGAGGCACTTCACGGTCGTAAGTGTTGATCACCTGTCTGCTGGACTGAGGTTGGAGATAGCCAACTCACTGGTCCAGAGATTATTCATGAAACAACTAAGAAGATCATTCAGATAAAGAACCGAATTCAAGCTGCTCGTGATCACCAAAAGAGTTAAACCGATGTGAGGCGTAAACCTCTAGAGTTTCAAGTCGGGGATAAGGTTATGTTGAAGGTCTCACCTTCGAAAGGTGTGATATGTTTTGGCAAACGAGGAAAGCTGAACCCGAGATACATTGGACCTTTTAAGGTGTTAGCTAAGGTTGGACTTGTGGCTTACAGACTCGAACTTCCACAACAACTAATCAAGGTTCTTAGCACATTCCATATGTCAAATCTGAAGAAGTTTTTATCTGATGAATCACTCGTCATTCCGTTAGAAGAGATCCAAATCGACAACAAACTACATTTCATTGAGGAGCCAGTAGAGATCATGAATCGGGAGGTCAAACGGTTAAAGCAAAGCCACATTCCGATCATCAAGGTACGATGCAATTCCAGGAGAGGTCTGGAATTCACTTGGGAGTGTGCAGACCAGTTTCAAAGCAAATATCTGCACATGTTTTCTGACACCTCACCACCGGATACCACTAGCTGAGTTTCACGATGAAACTCTTTTAACGGGGAAAAACTATGACAACCGGTATTTTTCAGGTTAATATTTTACTATTAACTTGCACTATTTTTACTTTAGATATTTTACGTACTCAATTTGACCTAAAATCGAGAAGTTATCCCGCGTACACTGAAAAACGTCTTTGGACGCACACCAACTTTAGACTAAGTATAGTCTACACATAACATGTATGTTATGCACATCACAAAAATGTTACATAGGTCGTGTACATTTTCATTTCATATTTTTGCGTAAACCACTCACGTTTTGCATTTTTCATTTAATGCATGCATGTAACCTCAAATAATTCACCACCTTTGCATATTACCTCAAAAACTTAACATTTATACACTCCATATTCAAAAGTTAAAATTTTCAATCCCCCTCTTAGTCTTTAAAATTGTAGGTGCACATTTAAATAAAAATGAAGAACATTTTTGAATATTTAGCTAGCACATGGTTATGTAAGAACTTGAAATTGACCTCCCATAAAAGTCATTTTCACATTGGTTTTCTACAACTTTTGTGTTGACAAGTCAATACTTATCCTAACCCTTTTCGCTTGCCTATATATACATGATGTGTTATTTGTTTTAAATAATATTTGCCAAATTTTAAATTTATAAAACTCGTCTATCGATACACGCACTAACGGGCAGAGAACCTGGTCGTATGTAGTGTAGTAGTTGGTAAATCTGAGGTCGTCCCAAGAGTTAAGTTGTATTAGTTTTAATTTAAAATGTGTCACGGTTATAAAAATGGTTTTTAGTTGATTTAAGATCTTAACAGAAATTAAATTGATTTGAAGACAGTATGGAGAAAGGCGTGTTAACCTAGTTATTTCAATACTAATACTATGATGTTTATTTCTTATGCAATGTCTAATTATCATTGTATTAGTGATTCTAATATCAACAGACCCAAATTGGCATTTGAGGTCTGCTCTATTCTTCTTGCGATCTTGAATCCCCCACAAGTAACAAAGGTAGGGCATCCAAGTTGTAGTGATTAAAACCCAACTATCCTAAAGACCCGTCTATAACCAAGATAGATTATAAACCCTCTCTGAAAGAGTTCTTAAGCTTTTTAAGTGTTTAAAATGATACAGGCGGTAATTTGGTAAATTCTTACTCTAGGGATAGATTCCAACCTATCCTAGTACCCTATTAACCCCATGTTCAAATAGTCCGCCTAATAACAGAAATAACAGGATCCAAACCACCCTCAACACTACCAAAACTCAAGGATCAATGACAAACTAATAAGATATCTAATAAAGCTATAATTAGATAGGAAACATTCAACATAACAATGGTAAATTCATAACTAGGCGAGCACTAGAAGTGCTTAGCCGCTCATGGTAACAATACAGCAAGAGTAAATGAAAAGAATCATGGATTGAATTATCATTTGTCTTACGGAATGCGTTTATGAACGATTAAATACAAAATTAAGTATAATGACTTCTCCATTGGACTTCAGATGGAATTTTTCGTGTTCTGGAAGCCTTGTTCGCTTTTTGATACTGTGGTGGAAGGAGTGATGCTGATAGTGCCGAATGAGTGATCCAATATAATAGGCTACTAGCCCAACCTTCACAATCATATATATGACTTATATTTGCACCATCTTTATATCTTGAGCACACAGATGGCTTATAGTTACACCATCTTTATATTTTTAACAACTTGTTGGTTTTATAACACGTAACCAACATGCATATGCTAAAGAGGTTCATATTTTTCATCATTGTTTTTGTTACCCCTGTAGCATATGATATAATACATATATCGCCCCACTTGAGATGAACAATATCGAGAGTGATGATACAGAGTGTCTATATAGATCAATAATGATAGGTCTTCCATGAACGCGCAAAAATTTTCAAACCCATTTCCCTGAACCAATGGACTTAAGTAGATAGGTACTTTAACACAATGAAAATATAGACTACAGGTTTGGCTAAGGCGAAACGGTGTAATGATACATAAAGGGTTCAAACAAGGATTGGCTAGACAAGATGATCCAATGGTATCTTGCACTAAAAATGAGTGCAACAATGGGTTTTACACGGGAGGTTGACAAGTCAGTGTAACAAGTCGATAAACTCACGCATATATAGGCTGTTTGGATGAATTCCTAAGATGGTGCCTTCTCAAACTGTCTATTCCTATTAATCAATTAGGTCTCGAAATGATGTACAAACCAAGTTCTAAAGTCTACACTACTATCGGTACACTCATATTTTTGGTGGATTTTTGTATGATAGATGAAAATGGAATCATTAGGCTTAACCTCATCAATTGAATAAAAGGGTAATAGTGCGCTCGATAAAGATTTATTCTAGTTTTATTAAGAAAAATGTGTTAATTTTTTTTAATATTGGCATAAATTTTCAAAGAAAACTAGAAAATCAAAGGCAAATATAGGACATGTAGTAATTCTACTCCCATCCCCTCACTTGGTATATACAATGTCCCTATTGTACATTTAAGGAAATGAAAATAAAAAATAAGAGTAGAATTAGAATAAGAGACTCCCCTAAGCATTGCTCTGTTCTTCGAATGATAATATGCAAGAGACCATCTCTTGATCCTTGTATCTTGATCAAACTCGCATCCCCTGAAATCACTAGACAAACAAAAACATTAAACGCTCAAAATAAAATTATATAAGAAAGCTTAACTCACTTTTGTAGGAATCACAGTTGCATTTAGCATATGCAACAAGCCTTTTAAACCACTTGGTGGCTTAAGTGCACAAGTGAAGTCCCATGAAGGTTTCCAGAGAACATACACATAAAGTTCATTTAATTATACAAGGTTTTGTAAAAGTTTCGAACTATATTCAGGTTTTCAGAACGGGATTACGGTGTAATCATGAGTTTGGTTACGTCGTGATCATGTGGTTGTAAAATTTAGAAAGTTGACTTAAGTAAGGTTACGGCGTAACTTAGACAGAAGGTTACGTCGTATATACATATGTTATTGCGTAACCGAAGTGGTTACGCCCAAACAGAAACATATTTTACCACATGAAAATGAGTCGGGGAGACCTCAAATTCCATTTCCTTGCTATGAGAACCTGCAAATCAAAGTGAGAAACATACAAACCAACTAATATGAAAAAAAAGACAGGTTGTCTCTCGACAAGTACTTTTGTTTATTAACGAGTCTTTAAGTTAGACTCAAGACGTTCTATATTTTTCTTTGAACCTTTACTTCATTTCGAATCATTTCCTAAACCTTGATTCGTTCTCTCTTCCTAATGGTAAAGTATCACCTTTTTCTTTGTTAACACAAATGAAACTTTTTTCCACTATCAAATGAGTATCTTTTTACTTCAAAAGTTTCTACATGAACCTTAGACAGAGTATTATCTTCCATGTCTAAACCACTTTCTTGTCTTTCATTTTCTTCTAAACCATGATCGTGCCACCAATATGTATTATCTCCTTGTACTTTCTTGAAATTTTCCCATATATCATCGAGCATATGTCCTTTCTTTCCTATCCCTAGTTCATACTCGTCAGCTAATTGGTTAATTTCTAAATCGAACATCCACTGGTAGTCATTAAAACTCCTTGATCGCGGGCCTTTCACTAGTTCTTCTTGAAAACAATCAATTAGCCATGTTTTTAATAGGGCTTTCTTTATAGGTTCATTTATGTTTGTGTGTCCTACCTTTGTTAATAACCAGTCCTTGAAAGGATAGTCCTTTAGTCTAGGTTTGCAATCTTCTTGGACCGAAGTAAAATTCAAAGTGGGGGTGTCTGGGCTCGAGTTTTCATTGCACCATTCCACATACCTATTATCCCAAATAAAATCATTGTCCTGGACTTCCCCATAGCTTACTAAAAGGAACTCAAGAAATGATAAACCACCCCCCTTTATGCTTTTCTATCACCATCAAGGTAACAATACCAAAATTTCAAAACTCCTTTTTCATCTATCCTATAGATTTCATATCCCTTGTTATATACCTTCATGGTTGGGTCACATGTGTGCCACACCTTTAGTGCTCCATCACGAATCTACTTAACAGGTTTAAAGAAATGAGTGCTCGGGGCATTCTTGTCAGTTTCAATCATCTTTGCCTTCTTGTTATTTCGTTCCTGCATATGATTGTCATTTTCACGATACAAATTGCTAGATTTCTTAAATTGTGGGGACATATCTAACGGTTCGTTACTACTAG
>BQNB010098800.1:0-21996 GCA_026074375.1 Tanacetum coccineum
AAGGATCAGGCAATTCCAAGGAGAAACAAGATGTTTTGGCACTATGCCAGGAATGACTTCATGTTCACCACAATAAGAGTCATTTCTAAACTTCAGGACACACAGGTATACGATGATATTCTCCCTCAGCACTTGACCAACCAAGCCATGTTGGAGTCTGAAGCCTACATGACTTACCATTCCTATGTTACTGGTGAAAAGACTCCAAAACCAAAATCTATAAAGAAGAAAGCTGATTCTGAATCATCTCCCAAGACGAAGCCTACTCAAGCTTCTAAAGGAAAAAGAATCAAGACTTCTGCTAAAGGAGATAAACCTACCAAGAAGAAGCAATCTGTAACAAAGTCAAAAGGTTTAACGGTGCTATCTAATGTTACTTTTACTGAAGCTGAACATATGAAGATTGCTTTTTAAAGAAGCAAGATACAAACTCACAACTCTCACGCTAGCGGCTCAGATGCAGATGAATGAACTGGTATCAAACCAGGGGTTCCTGATGTACCTACTTATGAATCTGATGATGAGCAAATCTCTTGGAAGTCCAGTGATGAAGAGGATGATGATGAAGTAAGATTGAATGATGATGATGATGATGGCAATGATGATGAAGACAATGATGATGTTGATGACGATGATGATAATCAAGATGATGATGATCAAGAAGATGATGTCAAGATGATGAAGATCAAGATGATGTTAATGAGCAAACTAATTCAGACAACGATGGTGATGACTTTGTTCATCCCAAGCTCTCAAATCAAGATCAAGAAATAATACATAATGAAGAAGAAAGTGATGAAGAAATTCAAGGTACGAATGTTGAGGATGAAGAGTTGGATGAAGAAGAGACAAATGATGAAGACGAAGCGAATGAATTATACAGGGACGTGAACGTCAATCTGAAAGGACGAGATATTGAAATGACAGATGCTCAACAGACTAATTTTTAAACTACTCAAGTAATAGAAGATACTCGTGTGATCATAACTCCAGTCAATCCTGAAGGTTAACAGCAGAGTTCTTCTGTGTCATCTTGCTTCATTTCTAACATGCTCAACCCCAGTCTAGATACAGGTATTGACTCTATATTTAATCATAACCATGAGTCAACTTCACTGCGATGTTCTGGTTACTACTATTTTTGAGCCTCCTCTTTTATCTACAACAACTCTTCCTCTACCACCCACTCTTCTCATCACACATCTACAACAAACACCAGTTCCTACACCAGTAACTGTTCCAAGCTCCTCCCTACAAGATCTTCCTAATTTTGGCTCTTTATTCAGGTTTGACCATAGACTAAAAACTTTGGAAAACAACTTCTCAGAGTTCAATTAAACGAATCAATTTGTTGCAGCAGTTTCTTCAATTCCCAGCATTGTTGATGCGTACCTTGCCAGCAAGATGCATGAAGCCGTCAAACAGCTGTTCAGTCACAATCTAAAAGATTTAGATATGAAGCACAAGCTGAAAATATAGACTTCATTAATAAACATGATGATAACATTAAGAAAATAATCAAGGATCAAGTCAAGGAACAAGTCTCTAAGATCTTATCGAAAATTAAGAAGACTATAAATGAATAACTCAAAGCAGAGGTTCTGACTCATTCATCCAATGAATCTAAGACATCTCATACCATAGCCGCAAACCTATCCGAACTAGAACTTAAAAAGATTCTCATATATAAGATGGAGAGCAATAAGTCAATCCACAAATATGATGCATAAAAGAATCTCTATAAAGCATTGGTTGACACTTACAAAAGTGACAAACTTATACTTGACACATATGGAGAGACTGTTTCATTTAGAAGACGTCGAGATGAAGAGGATAAAGACGAAGAAGCCTCCGCTAGATCAAACTAGGGGTCTAAGAGAAGAAGAGTAGGAAAAGAACCAGAGTCAACCAGTACACCAAAGGAAAAGACATCCAAGACAACTGGCAAGTCAACTAAAGGGTCCAAATCTCATCATAAGTCTGCTGATGAGTCTGCTCAAGCAGAGGAGCCAATGCAAACTGCCAAAGATTTGGAAGAATCTACACATCAGGAGTTCAAAATAGGAGTTACTGAAGATCAACCTAGTGAAGAGACCTCTCAGCTTCCTGATTGGTTTCAGAAACCAGCAAAACCTCCTACTCCCGATCGTGATTGGAACAAGACTTTGCCTGATGCTCATGGACATGTTCAACCTTGGCTAAGCTCTTTGACCCAAATG
The DNA here is from genome assembly GCA_026074375.1 of Tanacetum coccineum. Lineage (NCBI taxonomy): Eukaryota > Viridiplantae > Streptophyta > Magnoliopsida > Asterales > Asteraceae > Tanacetum > Tanacetum coccineum. The sequence continues at coordinate 2,220 of BQNB010098800.1, forward strand.
GAAGATCCACGTGAGTCGTTTAATGAGCTAATGGACACTCCTCTTGACTTCTCAGCATTCGTGATGAACCGGCTTAAAGTTGATACTCTAACTCCTGAATTATTAGCCCGTCCAACATTCGAGCTAATGAAAAGATCATGCAAGAGTCTGGTAGAACTTGAATATTTCTTTGCAGAAGTCTACAAGGCAACCACTGATCAATTAGACTAAAATAACCCTGAAGGTCAGCAATATCCTCATGATCTGCGAAAACCACTACCATTGATATCTAATTCTTAAGGTCTTCATGTCATACCTTTCGATCACTTCATCAACAACGACCTTGTGTATCTAAGTGGTGGTGTCTTAAGCCGAACATATACAACTTTAGTGACGAAGACTAAGGCTGCAGATTATAGGCATATCAAATGGATTGAAGATTTGGTCCTTAACACAATGTGGAGACAAGTGTCGGTTAGCTACGACAAACATACACTTTGGGGAATCTCACATTGGGGGCGAAAACGACAACAATTCTATGGATTTGCTGCTAACAAGGAATCTGCTTAAGATGTCTACTCCAAACGCAAAATCATTGCTGTCACATAGCTTCAAATAGTTAAATGGCATAATTACAAGCATCTAAATTGGATCACTGTTGGGAATTCTGAGTTACTACTGCTGGTTCAGAGTTGATGCTACTGTTAAAGATTGAAGAAAATAGACTAAGTAGTTAGTACTGTTAGTTATATTAGTTAGTACTGCTAGTACTTTATTAGTACTGCTAGTATAGTTAGTACTGTTAGTCTTATATAGTTAATACTGCTATTATGATATGCATGAGTTAAATTAAGAATAGATATGCATTATCATTATACGCATTTTGTAAGCCCATTAGGGTTTCCTTAGTGTATAAAAGGAACCTTATGGCATAGTTAGAAAAATACACATCACATCATATCATTCTTTCATAGTATTCATAGCTTTAAGGTTGTAAACCCTAACACTGTCAAAGAGTGTTCGTATTAATATATTGAAGCTTATTTTTTTGGTTGTAATTCTGTATCTCAAACATACTTTTTCTTTATTCTTCTTAGTGGTATAAACTAGATTCCACATAGTTTATATCATACACTCAAAGTTTCAGTCTTAGTGACTTTGGATTTATCCAAGGATGTAGTATATTAGATATCACAATACAAGCTTAGGAATGATGGGTTAGCCAAATTTCTAGAGAGAGAAAGTGACTAGTCTAGTGAGAGAAAACACCTTTAAGTGTGTGTATTATCAAATGAACAACCAACCCCTTCCCATGGCTGGAAAGGGGTATTTATACAAGTGTTTTGGAGCCCCTAAGTGGGCCATGGAGTAGGCTAACAAGTGGGTAAAGACCTGGCCCAACACCATAAGTCATACGATAACTAAACGATTAATACTAAGACTACGAGCTAACCTATACTAGATATAACACGAGGTGACCAAGTCTTTTACATAGATTTTCATAATCCTAACAATCTCCCCCTAAGGGAAGTCACCCCAGAAAATACAAATTGAATCCTAGCATTATATTTGAATTAATCTTTGATTTAGGCTTGTTGTCTTTTGATTCTTCAACATTTGTCGTTGTACATCAAGTAGTGATCTTTGAGCTTTGTTCCTTGGACTTGAGTGATCTTTGAGCTTTCTTTGAGATCACCATCCACTTTAAATCTCTTAATCATCCTTGTTGTGGAATATTGCCTTCATGTGATGTTGTGACTTTCGGACCCGCATACTCACACTCTTCAGGATCATGATAGTACTTATCAGAGTTGCGAAAGCTGTGTTGTAGGACTTTCAGTTATCATGATGTCTTTGATTAGAAACATTAAGTGTGAGTATGGGGTTATGAATTGACTTCACTGGAATGAGGCATCTGCATCTCCATCTTTATGTAATCCTAAAATACACCAGTTAACAATAAAGCTTGGTGAGGAATATGGCTTTGTCATTCGTCAGAGTTCGGTTGCATTAACCTTCGGTTCTGTAAGGACCGTTTTACAGTATAAATACTATACCTGTGATCAGGTAGATTCATTATATGAACCTCCTTGACATGGTTTCCAGCTTAAAGTGTTAGATCATCTAATGCAGATGCATTAGATTCACTATACTTGCTAGTATCTCTTTATCGGACACCTCAAAGCAGGCTACCTCACTAATAGTATTGCTACTAATAGAACGGTAAGAGTGAATCAGTGAGTTACTATCTCACCGATTAAAGATAAAATTGATTTGAAAATCAATCGATGTGTCATTAGTTAAAGTGATTTTTGTAACGCATTGAGAGTTTTAAGCTTTTATCAAAATTCATCCTTTGTCAATTCATAATCTGGACCGAATCGATGCCCAGTGTCACAAGTTTGATCCATTAAGAATCTCATAAGTTACCTATCTAGAGCTTGTTTGATGTTGGCTCTAGCATGATTTCCATCTTCATTGTGAATACTTTCATATCACTCAGATGTTCTGGCAATATCACAAGGATAACGCATAGGACTCTTAAGATAATCCTTGTTTTCACAGTATGTGAAACACAAGTATATTGGAATGGCTTCCTAACGAGATTTATTGATGATCTCATGGCTCTAGACTCAATAGTGCATTTTTGGTTTTTGGTAGTCGAAGGCTGGAGCGGATTGCCACCTTTTTAATATCGTCTAACTCGGAGTGAGAGAGACGATAAAAATTTATTGATCTCCGTGAGAAGTGAAACAAGAATCCTTTAAGGGATCTTGAGTGGCTAGGGAGGATTGTGGAGCGTATCACTAGGTCCATGATACTTGTCTTCAATGTCAGCAATCAATCATGTGATTCTGACAACATATGTAGTGACCTGGTTTCTGCCTAAAGTTTAAGGAGGACTGCTTTCTTTTCACCCTTTATCTTAGCATTTCTTTTTCATTCTTCAACCCCTTCAGTGCTTACCGATATTTCATTACTAGAACCTTGTTGGGTGTGTTCTGGTACTAGCTCCATCTGAGTCCGCACTATTCCCTTATTCTCACATTACTCCTTTTATAATCATACCTAAGGACTTCTACACTAACTAGTGGATTGTCCCTGGGTAGATCCCTCAGGCTCTGGCGGGATCGTGGGATCGAGTACCTAACCTTACCATCCTTATAACTCCGATAAAGTAATTACAGGGTCGTTCTTAGGTGTTTCCACAATTGCCATCATAACCATTCGCTCTCCCTCAATATGTCCATCGATATTCGAAAGAGTTTAGCACATATAGGAGAGCCTACACTTGAGTTAAATAAAGTTCCATCTATATAGCAATATTGGGTTTATAAAACTAATTAAAAATCAACAATAAACTCACACTTTTGAATAAGTTAAAAACCGTTACAAGTTTATAGTATATATTGTTCTGTAATCACTGATGAGCTTGCTCTGTATACTCATTGATGAGTTTTCTCACTTATGAGCTTTGTCAGAGAAAGGTACTTGACGAGGTCGTTCATAGTTTACTCACTAAAGAGTATAACTCACTAAACTTATCAGCCTCATTAGGTCATTCGGAGTTTACTCATTAAAGAGTATAACTCTGAACTCATCAGCTACCTCATTTCTACAACACCATTATTTGAGTTAGGGAGGTTCAATAACTTATTAGGTGTGCAGTCCATACCGCAAAACTCATTTACAAGTATGACATGAACCCTTAAATGCATAAAATTTTCAATAATCCTCCCCAATGTATTACAGTTTCTTAAGATGAGATTAAACAATAAAAAGCCTTATGCATAAATGAAAATAGCTTGAAGATTGAATTTTCATTTCCTAACATTACACATTTCAAATATTTGAGAATCAGGATGTTTTAAGAATTGAACCCTCAACTCATTTAAATAACTGAAGATAAAATACATATAACTTTTTAAACATTTAAAGGTTATTGTGATACTACATAAGCCATGTGTCCATATCCATTCATAAATGTATCCAAAGCAAAAATTCCAAAGAAGAAGTGACAAAACTTCACATTCACACAGTTGGTTCTTTTTAGGATCACATACCTTAGGATGATAGTAATTTAATGTGCTCCAGTCTCTGAGTGTAAGCTGTCCATGTTAAATTCAACTTATAAATTTTATTAGAAGGGAATTGAGTGTTTCAACAATCAGAGACTATGGTGGAATTTAAACACACCCCTTTGACAAACTTTATAACCAAGGCTCTAGCCAAACCCTTCATCAAGTGATCAACTAAAATTTTTTGTAATCTTACAAAATCTATAGAAATCATCACATTCACGATACTCTCACGAATCATGGTTTGCTTGTCACTTAAGTTCTGACTTCCCATTATACTTGCACATTAGTATAAAGCCTTTGCCAATGTAGCTTCAGATGATTATAACAACTCAAAATGAGTAGTTTGCGTTGGGATAAAAAGACTCATGATTTTCTTGAAGTATAACTGCTGGCTAAGTTAATGCTGCTGGTGTATAGGATACTACTAGCTGGTTGGTTAAAGTTAATGCTGCAAGTATAAGAAGTTACACCTCTCAAAGATTAAGAATGCTAAAGAGTTTTCTACTGACAATGTGAAGTATATAAAGACAGAATAAAGGATAAATGATTGATTGATATCAAGATACATACGTGATAAGTCTAATATAATAAAATAAAAAAGATCATAGAGAATAATCTAAGTTTTAGAAATATTTTAAATCGAAATAAGGACTCCTTGGTGTATAAAAAGAGGTCCTAGGGCATAGAGTTTGCGATCTAGAAAAATATACAAAGTCGTATAGTTCATATCTTCAAGGTTTTGTAACCCTAATACTAGGAGAGTATTCGTATTATTTGTAATAATAATATTGGAGCTTTTATTGTTGAATTATTGATAACGCCCAAATTATACATGTTTCTATGGCATTATTTATGTATATTTTATCATTTCTCGTAGACTTTTGATACTTAATTAAGCTTGAATTGCTTATAGGTTCACTTGAAGAATCTAGAGACCCAAGCTCAAGAATCTATACACTTTGGAAGCAAATACAAGAAAAGAAAGAAGATTTCTAGTTAAAGTGCAAGAAGTTCGCCGCACTTGTTACCAAGTGCGCCGCACTTTCCTCTGAAGTCCAAAAACCACCGCACTTACAATATTGTTCGCCGCACATTTTCCTTCCAATTGAAGAATTAAACTCTATTAAATGCACCTGCATTAACTCCTAAAAACCGCCGCACTTATTTGTAAGTGCGCCACACTTCCAGTCAACACCATTAAATGATATCACATTAACACCCAAAGTTTGCCGCACTTTTTCCTAAGTGCGTCGTACTTTGCACAAAAATTTGCCTATAAATTGAGAACGAATTTTCTCATTTCAGGGCATCCCCTCTCATCCATTTCTCACAACTCTCATACACAATCCCCCATTCATTTGGAACCCTTAGAAAGGGTGTTTTTGGTGATAAAGGCCTGAGAACCTTTGATCCAAACCACCTTGATAACACAAATCATTCCCACCATTAGAATCAAAGTTCTTGAAGAAGTTGGATAATCTTGATTGATGTTCATCATTGTTCTTAGGTTTTGATCCATCAAAGAGGCATAGTTTTGTAGTGTATTTTGAATCTATAAAGCAATTGGATAGAATTGTATCATAGGTTACGAATTTTGCTTTGAATATAATAAAGTTTCTTTGTGTAAATTCTTATAAATCACCATACTTTTTTCTCTAGGAATGGTATGAAACTTGTACTCATTTGAAGATAATCCCTTGTTTGAATCCATTATGAATGTTATGTTTTTGTTACTTAGAACATAGAGTTAGTCTACTTGTGTTGTTTATGCAAATGTGATCTGGGATGATATGGAGCGTTTGGATATGTGTTTATTGAATTGGTAAAACATATTTTATATAAGAAAATAGGCCGAAAGGTTTCTTTATACATGTGTTCTATCAATCCATCTAATATATTGGTTATAATAACTTATAAAGGCCGAAAGGATTTGTTGTTATTAATCGATATAATCACTAGTTATATTTAAAGGCCGAAAGGATTTATAACTTGTGATAACTCTATTTTCTAAACTTATAAACACTATTCCAAACACATCATTATCTAAGTGATCATTGCCTAAACAAACATACCTTAATCATTTGATTGAATCATCTTTTAATTGCTTTCGTTATAATATCCGATATATGCAAGATTTGGTTAATTTGATCCGTGACAATCTTATTAACCTTAGCACCTTAATTACAAACTGTGAAAACTTCAATTCCCGTGGAACGACCTGGACTTACCTAAAGCTATACTATACACGAACGGGTATACTTCCCGAGTGTTGTGTTTTTAGTAAAAATCGGTATTTCTAGTATTATAAATTTAAAGCTTGTAAAACACACATCAAGTTTTTGGCGCCGCTGCCGGGGAATTGTTTAAGTTATTATAGTTTGTTGCTTGTTTTGGTGCTAAATTGTTTCTTGTTAAGTTGTCTACTGTTTTGCAAATCAAAATTTTCAAACTCGTCGTACCGTTTTCTGGCAAACGGAACCCAACAGTTTTTTTCTTCTTCAGGAAGTACGCCGCACATCCTGTTTGTGCGTCGGTTTTCCTGAAAACCCAGGAAGTACGCCATACTTTACCCAAGTACGCCGCACTTTCTACAAATTTTCACAAACATAATCAATTTAAAAAAAAAACCAAAACCAAAACCCTCAATCTGCTAGTCTTAGGTTTTATAATCATTTGGAATTGTATTTTATCAGATTATATGTCTTGTGTATTTGTAATTATTTAGTTTATCATAATTTTAGAAAAAAACAAAAAATTTCAAAAAAGCCGGCGCACTTTTCGTAAAGTACGCCGTACCTATCCAAAAAAAGATCTTTTATTTATTTATTCTTATTTGCTATATATAATTAATTTCAAATATATATATATATATATATATATATATGTATATATATAATATGAAAATAATTTATTTTATTTTGAATATTATTCTATTAGCCTTAATTATATATATAAAAATATCTTTTTGTAAAATGCTTAACGTATGTATAAATCCTCTATCTTTCGAAAAACAACTAGTAAGTTTAATATATAAATTAAATAAAAATTTAATAAAAAGGTCTTGTAAATTTAAAACTATCTAGAAAGAATCCGTCAAGAGTGAATCATTAAAATCTTCAACTCAGAATTCCTCCGTTAATGACTTTGTCGTTATAAATATACCTGAAGAGGATGTTGAACCAAAACAAATAATTCTCGATCCTGATGATCAACCTATGTAGGAAAGTGCTAAGACTGTAGCACCGACTCCTAATTCTGCCATTATTCAACTCGATGTTGATGACAACTTTGTTATCAATAGTACCCACTTGAAAATGATTTTGGAAAATAAATTCGATGGTTATCTGCTGGCCGATCCGCATGACCACATCCGTGAATTTCTCGCAATCTGCGACATGTTTAAATACGGTGAAACTCAGAGTGAAGATGTTAAGCTTTTGATATTTCCTTTTTCATTGTGCGATAAAGCTAAAACCTAGTTTAACGAACTTAATGAAGAGTCTATAACATCGTGGGAACAAATGAGAATAGATTTTATAAACAGATTCTTTCCACCTTCGTTATTTAACCGTCTTTTACTTGAAATCAGATGTTTCTCCTAACTCGTATGTGAAAGTCTAACCGAAGCCTGGTTAAGACTGAAGAACATGCTTTGAAAATGCAATGGGCACGGTCTGACCAAAGGAGCTATTATTCAAATATTTTATCATGGTCTAGACGAACTCACTCAAGGAATCATGGACATAACTGCTAGATGAATCTTTCTCTATAAAAGTCCTAATCAATCTTTTTAATTTCTTGAGGACAAAGTCCTTTTCAAACTTGATTGGTCTAATAAATCTAAAAACGAACATCATCAAAAATTTGTTGCTTTTGCCGATGGAAGTAATAGTAATAATAATAATTCTTGATTAATGGAAAATTTGAAAGCTCTAACTATGAAAATGGATTCTTAAATTATAAACTTAAATGAAGAATTGCAAGATATACGTAACAAATACAATGAGCTTAGAGAGGGAAATGCTTCTAAAAACCACCTGAACGATGACACGCCGATGTGTGAACATCATGAAGCAAATTACATCCTATCTGAAGATTATCAAAACCAAAATTCTTATGATTCATTTTCTCACCAATCCCCTCATGATCCTAATGATCCTGAGAAATCGCTCACTGAATTAAACAATGATGTGAAAAATGATCTCGAAGATTTCAAAAGATGTGTCCGTAGCATGAGAACTGTTCATGATAAACTCTATGACAGAGACGATGGTAAAACCACGGGTGTTTTTGACAAGGATCAAAAATACCTTTTCGGGGGGTCTTGGTTGATCAAAGAACATAAGATGAGACATGGTTTTATAGTGAGAGAAAGTTAGAGAGAGGTTGGAGAAAACTTGTGAAAGATTAGATTAAGAAAGAGAAAGATGAAAATACAAATGATCACCAACCACCCCTCATGGAGAGCCATGAGGGGTATTTATACTAGAAACAAAAACAAACTATTCCTACTTAACATAAATGACCCATGCGTGGTACGCAGTGTCAAAAACTAGTCCAATTCACGTGTAAGACGCCAGCTTCACTAAAAAGTAAGGCTAACAATCTCTCTCCAAGATGGCGTCACACGTGAATTGGTTACAATGTTTCCTACAAGCAAAATAAAGAAAAATGATAAGAATGAAGTCTAGTATTATTTGAGAATATCTTCGACGATCTACTTTAATACTCCAGCTTTATTTCTTTAGCTTGTAGACGAACGTATTGCTGAAATCTTCAGTTCCCTCCCAAACCGACACCCCTAAGACTGATAAGAATTAATACACCGTTCTTGAGGGAGGGATGATATCATCAACATCGTCTCACTTAAGAAGCGTTCGAGTCTTGTTTGAATTCAGCCCAAAGTACACACTTATCCCCTTTTCTAAGTCAAAACCGTAGCACCAAAATCAATTAAGACCTGTAAATGCACCTTTCTCCCTCCAGGGAAGTGCATATTTGAATTGCTACACCAAAGTCAATTAAGTCCTGAGTGTACGCAATTTATCCCTCTAGGTAGTCTAATCAGTGACATCAAAGTTAATTAAGTCCCGGATGTACCCATTTAAATTGTTTCCCCAAAGTCAACGAAGTCCCGAGTGAAAGCAATTTATCCCACAGCGTAGTCGAAACGGTAACATCAAAACAGTTACGTAAAAAATCAACTAAGTACCGGATGTACACATTTCTCCCTCCAGGATGATGACTAACTGAGGAATCATCCTACACATGTGTACATCATATGCCAACTGGAACTGCTTACTTAGCTTCATAGCCCGTTATTGCATAAGCAATACTCAGTGAGAAGATGTCGGTACTCTCTATAACAATTCTCTCTTGATCAACCCGATCTAAATCCCCTTATCTATTCTTTCGGCTAATATTGATGACCACTGGTTGAAGCATAATCCTTTACTTGTGACTTAATCTTGTACTATCCGTGTGACGAAAGAACGGTGCAGAGGCAAATCTCTGAGTACCATATACTTACCCAAAAGTATACAAAAATACATCACCACTTGAAATCTCCTCAACGACTTGAGACACTGAGTACTACAATATAACTCCTTAAAGTGATAACTACTCTGTGGGTGTAGGTAGAAAGAATCACAAAAGCAACTAGATATCCAAGTCTTCGTCACTAACACAAGTCATCTTCGTTGAGGAGAAAGAAAGAACCAAAGACGAAATAAGTACACGCCCCGTGAAAGCCTACTTCAATCCCAAATATGCAACATCGTACAAAGTCTCCTTAGTCATTAAAATTTAATACTAGCCATTATGAATGATGGTGAATTTTGATAAGGATCGTTTTAGTGTAATGTATTGTGTTTGTTGTTCGTGATTTTTGATGTTGATGTGATTGTTAACGGATATCGGCTCAAAAAAATTATACCATACTAACCGCCGTCCAAGTAATAAAACCCGGTCAATTATACTTTACCTGGCAAGATAGTGTTTTAAAACCCGGCTCAATCTAATAACGCTAGCCCAATTAGTATACATATAAAACCCGACTAGCTTAAATAATCATACCCGGTCTCGGCCCAACCATTTAAATCTCAGCCCTCTCCTATTCAAAGAAAAATCCAGCCTATGATTCTTGTGTTATTTTTGGCCCAACTCCATGATCTGCGTCCAACATAAAATAATAGAACCTAATCCAACTTTATTCCTTTAAATAGCACCATCCCATATTATTAGGTTATAACCTAAACCTAATCACTTTTACACACGCCCCCATCTATCTATTAACACCTCCATCTCAATCTTCCATAAAAAAGAGCAGATCTAAAATAATCTCTTCTACACCAGACGTAATCCTACTTTCTCCTATAAAAATCAGACACCAACCCATGTGTTCTTCTTATTACAATCTCAATCGGACCATACATTAACATATTTGGTTTTAGTTAGCACTCGAACACCAAATAACTCAAACGAAATTCGTGGTGCATTTCATCCACAATTAAGCTTCAAGATCCTATGTGGGTCTCGGGTAGGTTTGATTAATTGTTAAAGGTTTTGTGTCTTTCATAACGAATCAAAGTAAGAGTGTGACATAATTGTTACACCTCTTGCTTTATTTTCAAAAAAAATGAGAAGGCTTGTTCTTGTACATTCGTAAGATCGATGATGATTTCTTTCTCGTGTAGGATCTTGTATGGCCACAGTAGATATGGTACAACACGAGAGAGAGAATAAATCTGAGATCATTTTAATCTTATAAATATTTTCGAGTCTTTGTTTGGAGATAGAGATGGAGTGGTGTTGTGATGTGACGATGGGTATAGGTTTAGATTGTTGGATTTGTTGATGATATGTTTGTGACGATGGGAGTATAGGAGTAGTATTTGGATTTGATATGAATGAGGCTGATGTATTTGTTGAGGGTTGAGATCGAGTCTGTCTGTCTTCTTTTTTCATTTCTGTTCTTTTTGTTTGGACCGTGACTCATTTATGACTCATTTGAGTTGACCCGAGTCAACTCGGTAATTACCGAGTTGACTTGGTTTGGGTTTAGGATGGTTGCTAAATCGGTTAGTAATAGAGTGTTGCTAATTCGGTTGCTAGAGAGTGCTGCAAATTCGGGGAACAAAGTAAACTGCGAATTCGTATGTTAAAGGAGCTGCAAATTCGTGTCCTTCTTTGTTGCTAATTCGTGTGACCAAGAAATATTGCTAATTCGTGTCCTTCTTTGTTGCTAATTCGTGTGACAAAGGAATGTTGCTAATTCGTGTCCTTATCATCATTGTTCTTATCTTCTAGCATAACCAACAAAAAAACTGTCCTTTACAGCTAAAAAACTAGATATGTGTTTTTTCTTCAAGAACACCAGATCTGAGACAACTTTAAGCTCAAGAAAATTATGAAGAACCACGAAAAAATAGTTTGACCAACGAAATAAGCAGACATACCAAAAAGCTCATTATAAGGACGAAATAAACCAAGGACCACAAATGAAGAAGTAACCCAGAAATAAGCTTTTCTCAAGAAATAAGCCACGAAAAGAACAAAGGAAGATTGGGTAAATAGGTCTGATCATCGAAGTAATGAAAGCATGTATTCAAATAAGCTAGAACAAAGATTACAAAAAAATACTTGAGAAGAACTTTGAAAAAAAACTTAAAGAAGCTGTTTTCCACGAAAAAACACAAATACTAGACTTAAAAACTATGTCACAAGTCACGTTCATAAGCCCAACAATACAAAAATGGTTGAAAACAAAAGACGCACCCTTACTGTTTGAACTAACATACGAAAAAAATTTGAAAAATAAGCTATAATAAACTTTAAGCATGAGACAACAAACACACACAATACAAAACACAACCTGATGCTCTTGATACCACATATCTCATATATTTTCTCTACTCATTCTAAGTAAATGTCATCTTAGGACTCGATCTCTAAAGAAAGAAAAATGTTCATTTATGCACATTTATCCTAAACAACGGGAAGTTCATATCTTCTCGGTCTTGAGCAAAGTCATATAAACATTTATAGTTTTGAATGCTCAAGAGAAGTACTAAGGAAAATAATGGTAAATAAGACATATCTCACATATTTTCCTGTTGAGCACAATTTTTCAAGATTTTTTCAAAAAGAAAATTTCAACTTCTTTCAAAATTGTGTGCTCAACAAACTCCCACTCCGAGGGGGAGTATAATAATATGATTCATTCTGCATGCACTCCTGTTCTCCCAAGACTTAGTTAGGCTCATGTGAATTCCGGACATTAACTTGTTTTTAATTCACTAATTGTCAAAAATTGTAACCACATATGCAATTTTAAGGGGGAGAATAGTGATTAAAATGTGATCAATACGGATTAATAACAGATACGACCTTTATTATATAAATGCGTTCCTAAACCCTGCATGTGCAAAACTCTTTCATAATATGGTGCATATGTGTAGGGGGAGCTTTTTGGTAACTTTGGAAACACTCAATGTGTCTCAAATGATTTCTCAGACACGTTGATTGATTTTTTATCAAATGGTTTTATGGATCTTCATGGCAATACCCCAAAGATCGACCAACTGTTGTTTCTCAAGGAGTTATAAGGCGGTTAAGGTTAGGTATGTTCGTTCCATGATCCAGCCAGAACCGAAGGGATCTACCCAGGAACACTCCATTAGATAGAGTAGAAGTCCTAGGTATGATTGAAAAAAGGGAGATTTTTTGGTCAAGTGAGAAATAAGGGAAAAATAGTGCCGATGAGATGGAGCTAGTGCTTGCGAACAAACCCAACAAGTACTAGGTCACTGAAGTCTCGGGTAAGCACGAAGGGCGTTGACAGTATGGAAAGACATTGTCAAGGATAAAGTGTGAAAAGAAGGAGCCCTCCATACAACCTTAGGCAAAAACCGGGTCAATACATAATATATCGGTAATCACAAAGATGATTATGATATTGAAGACTGACATCATGGACCCAGTGATGCAATGCACAACCCTCCCTAGACACTCAGAATCTCTCAAAAAAGATTTTGTTTTTCTATTCTCACGGGAGATCACAACGTTTTCTATTCTGCTTTCTTATTTCGAGGATCGTTGATATTATAAAAAGTGGCAGTCTGCTCCAGCCTCGATACAAATAAACAAAATCGTGATCTTACAGAGTCTTAGAGCCACGAGATCTGATCAAAAATCTCACTAGGACACAAATTCCAAATATACAAAAAATGTGCGTTACATCATTATCACACATTTGCTATCAGCAAGTTCCTACGCATTATCCTTGTGATAATTGCCAGAACATCTGAGTGATACTCTTTAGTATTCACAGGTTTAGTTGGAACCGATAGAAATCTTCTTTGAGCCACATCAACAAGCTTACTTGGTCGGGTGACTGCGAGATTCTATAGATGAATCAAATTGGTCAACTGGATATCAATTTTGGTCCAGTATATGAATTGACGATTCAATCCGAAAGATAGTAACTATCTGATTTACTCTTACCATGCTGTCTGCTTTGAGACTTTTTAGTAATGAGAACAAGCAAGTCCGATGAATCTAATGCAACCGCGTTAGAGGATCTAATACTTTGAGCTGGAAACCCTATCAAGGAGGTTCTTCTAAAATAAATCTACCTGATCACAGGTACAATATTCATAATGTACAACGGTCCTCATGGAACCGGATGTTAATGTAACCGAACTTAAGACGAATGACAAATCCATATTTGTCTATACCTGCTGTTTATCACTAACATCAATTTTTAGGTATATGTGACGGCGTTACAACCTCATTCCAGCGGAGTCAAGATTCAAGACATCATGCTCAATCGACAAGATAAAAATACTTGATGATGGAAAGCTCATAACACATGTGTTCAAAGGTCTGTACCGCTAATCTCTGATGTACAAGCACTTCCTCAAAAAGAACATTAACGACAAGATTGCCGATCAATAACAAAGATATATCTTACAAGTGGATCAAGTACTACTCCTTCTGTTATGTGGTACAAGTAATTATGTCAAAGAAAATGTTGAGGGAGATTGTTAGCAAGCTTTTAAGATATTGAGCATGAGGGTGGAGACACAAGATTGCAAGGCGGCATAAAGATTCAGAGAGATTCTTAGTTATTCAGACAAATCAAGCCCAAAGATACGGATAACGTATTTTGTCAAAGAATTTCAGTTAAAGTTCAAGATCGAGAATCACAAGCATGCAAATGGAAAACTTCAAAAAAAGAAATTCCCAAGAATATCAAGGCCTCCAAGACTCAAGACGTCACAAGGAAGATCCACAAATAAATGACAAAACTCCTTAGGGAGATTGTTAGCCATGTTTTTAGTTTTAAAGTGAAATGGTCGTTATTCATATTCCGAGCTTGTATAAGAAAATATATTATGAGAATCCTTTTTAAGCTAATATTGTCTAGGTTTTTAGGGCTAATGCCTACTAGTTATCAAGCCCGGGGCCCATGGAAGACCACCAAAGCCTATGGCCGGCTCCAACCTTTGTATAAATACCCTTTACCACACCAGGTGAAGGGTGTTGCTTGTTGTTGCTTCCCATTTTCTCTTTAAGCAAGTAGCCATTTTCTCTCTTTTTATTTCTCTCTCTAGTTCTTTCTCTCTCCAAAATCTCTTTTCTCATTTTGTGTCTAAGGTGATGAAATGATATCTCTAACAGTTTTACCTAAGAAAGAGTCTAAAACATGCAAACCAAGAAACCTCAATTCTAAAAACAGAGCATCTTGAAAAAAATTAATGACTAATTCTTGGGATGGTTCAAAGGAGTACCAAAATATGTTTTTCAAAAACAATGGTAACGATATGATTTTAAATATGAAGAAAAACGAAAATAATTTCCAAACTAAAATTAAAAATATGGAAAGAAAAATAGATGAGTGGTCGAAGTCTCAAAACGTATCTTCAAAACAAACCGATAGGACTAACCCTCCTCATCCTCCTCAAGCTCAAACTGAGCACATGAATGCCGTATTCACCGAGAGTGAAAAGTTCGATGATTCTCCGAAAACTCAAAAAGATTCCCACTCTTCTTATCAGTTTAAATTAAAAGCAAAAAGATATAAATCTATTAATGAATCAAAAAGGGGCTATCACTGGTTAAAAACCAAATGAATTATACATTCCGTAAGTACATACCAAAAATCCATACCCCCAAGCTTTTAAAGTAGATCATTTCCACTTGAACCGTATCGTGAAGGAATCTTAAATTGAGTTAAGTATAACAATAATAATATAGTAGTAATAGTAAATAATAATAATAAACCTATAAAAAAAACTAGGACTAATATATATATATATATGTATATATATATGTATGTATATATATATGTATGTATATATATATGTATGTATATATATATATATATATATATATATATATATATACATACATATATATATATATATACATATATATATACATATATATACACACACACATATATATAAAATAAAAATTTGCAGTTTGATAAGTTTAATGTGCATGGGCCCGTGTAGTTCTTACTCGATTTCTGCATCCAAAAAGAAATTTATCAAACTTTGTGGATGTGTTCGCTGGAAACCCTCACGAGACTATAACTCTTCCACTCGGGACACCGAGGGGTTTAAAGGCTTGTTGCATGCGCTAAATGCAACCGTGGTGCCTACGAAAGTGCACTTTTAGTATTTTACGATTTTCGTAGTTGTGTCTATTTTGCAGATTAAATAAACAGGTGGAGCTTGGATTGGTGGCAATCATGATACCTTCAGACAGAAGTTGTCCTACAACATAAATAGTTTACAAAGGCAACTTGAAAAAGAGTATATACATGAGTGTGAGTCAAGGAAATGTTTTAAAGTGCTCAAGACACAGTTTGAGACTTTCTTCACCTCAAACCATGTAGATTCTTTAGATCGTGAAAATCAAGTTTTAAAAGAGCGCTTCCAAGAATATATGGGCAAAGAAATTTAAACATACAGACGTGAATTAATCTACTACATGGATGCACTCGAGATGAACATCGGTAGAAGAGCACTTTAAGAAAGTGAATGTCTAATGAAAGCATGAGAGGTTCGTGCAATAAAGGAGATTGAAAAATGGCTAAATGAAAGCAAGATGTAGACACAATAGGTAATGGTCAATGAGGGTGTACCATTGAATACTGGTTTGGACTCTAAAGCAAGCACATATGACAATACATCAACAGAACAACATGATAGAAGTAGTAGTTCAGGATATGCTGCAGATGCTAAAAGAGTACGTGTTGATAAGGTTGTTTCTGAAAAAGAGAATGTTACTGTCGGACCCTCATATGACAAAGACACATTGACTGAGGTACATCTCTCAAACAATAATACATTTGAAAATGTGTTTGCTCTTGGGATACAAAATCATGAACAACTTGAAGTGGAAAATTGTACTAAGGTTAATCGCGAAGCTCAGCAAGCGAATGCTTTTTTGACAAAAGAGCTTGAGAGATATAAGGAAAAAGAAAAACATTTTGCAAAAGAAACAACAAATGAATCTGAATACTACAAAAATATTAAGCTCTTAAATGAAGAAATTTCAAACCTTAAATCTCAAGCTTGTCAAAAAGAAAAGTCTTTTCACAAGGAGAATGAGAAGTACTCAGTATGTCCAGCCACTTTTATAAAGGAAAAATGAACTTGAAAAAACAAATCAAGACTTTTTGAAACAAATAAACGATCTTAACAATACACTTCAAAAAAACAAGAGAGACTTCTCAGACTTTTCATATGTTGCTCCCAAAAGAAGATAATGTTAATACAAGAAAAAAGGGCCTTGGCTTTGAGAACCAAAATAATGTTGAAAACCCTTTTGTCCTGAACAAAGCCAAGTAGTTAACACCAAGTTTGTATAACATTGATGAAATGGGAAAATATTTGCTTTCTGATCCTAAGATCATTTCTGAAGAAGAGTTAAAATGTGAAGCTGAAAAACATTTGAAAGTAAAACAAAGAAAATCTTCACTATCGTATCATGGCTTTGTATATGATGAGACTCAGTTTGAAGAAACACCAAAAGTTCCTTTAAAAAGAATAGAAGTTAACTTGAAAAAACATTTGGAACAGTATTCCAATGAAATACTTGTTTTGTCAAACATTCAATGCTCAATTTTGAAAAATAAACTATTGCAAAACAAAATGTTCTAAAACAAGAAATTAATCGAGATGAATACGTCACTTCTTGGGATCATGAAGGTGATATCATGAGGAAAGTTCAAAATCAATTTTCCAAAGAATTTGAGCCATTAGCTAGAAACAAAAATCATCCGTTAAGAAGCTTTGAACAGAGTCTTGTTAAAGAAATGAAAGATGATTTAAAGTATGTCATGTCTCTTGAAGACGAATTTGATGAAAAGTGTTTAATTTTAGACATTCAGACATAATTTTTCAAAACCAAGTTTAAGTCAACAATATCAGAGTCATATAGCCATGTGTATGAGAATGGGATGTTTGAACAAAATCCTTCTTTAGAATATGAAAACCGCTGTCTTAGAAAGACCATTGCCTAATTTCAAAAAGATTTTTCAAAAATAGAAGCACATTGTATCGCTCTTGAGCTTAAATGTCAAAATTAATTTTTAAAATCAGGGCAACATGGTCAATTTTCGAAAGAAAAAAGTACGGCTAAATATGACATTGATGAAATTGAAACGATAAACATTGAACTGGAACATAGTGTGGCTAAATTACTAACGGAAAATGAGCACTTAAATAACGAACAAGAGCATTTGAAACAGACTTACAAAGATCTTTACGTTTCTATCAAAAAGACAGGAGTTCAGACCAAAGACCATAATGATTCTCTAATTTCACAACTGAATAAAAAGTCTATTGAAAATTTTGATTTGAAGCTTAGATTCAAGAAAAGGTTTTTGCAATTGCTGCTTTGAAAAACGAATTAAAAAAGGTAACATGAAATAGTGTGGATACTAAGTTTGCAAAACCATCAATCTTGGGAAACCACCTTTACAACCACTCAGAAACCATTCAGTTGTTAGAGAATCGAATGCGTTTAAATCTAAACGACCTAAATTTTCAAAACCACGGTTTGCCTCCCAAGTTGATGTGAAAAATGATTTATTAAATCAGTCACTCCTCATTATTTTCCTAAAGTTCAAGAATCTATTTTTGCAAAACCTTATCACGTGATTGCATCTAGCGAATCTAGGAATAGCTTAAAGAACATGCCAAGATTTAGTTTAAATGACATGGTTCATAATCATTACCTAGAGGAAGCTAAGAAAAAGATACAAGAAAGAGATAGAAATTCAAAAACTAGTGTGATGCCTTATGCTAGATTACAAAACACTGCTAATGGTAGCAAACCAAAACCTAGGATCACAAATCAAATAACTAGGTATTTGCCTACATATAAGAGTAGTTGTGTAACGAAAACTGTTGTGCCTAAAGCAGAACACTTTAGGAATTCTAGTTCTTTTTCAGACTCTAAACGCTTTGTCTGCTCGACATGTCAGAAATATGTCTTTAATGGTAATCATGATACATGTATAACAAAACTCCTTAAAGTGGTGGATTCTCATGATAAAAAATAATCCCACAAGACTAGAAACAAAAACAAACCTGTAGAAAAGAAAAGTGAATCTAAGAAACCTGAAAGACGGATCTCTACTAAACAAATTTTTCCTCAAATAAAACTTCCGATGTGTATGTGAAAACAACGCCTCCTAGACATGGTCTTACATGGAAACCAACGGGTAGAATCTTTACTTTTGTTGGTCTTAGGTGGATTCCCATGGGAAAGACTGTTGAAACTTGCCTGAACACAAAAGATAGTGCAACACCATTAGGAAAGGAAACATGTTCTCCTAACACTGTTATTTGTGCAAACTCTTATTCTTTGAGTGTAGGTACTTCAATGGTTTCTAAACCTATTTCTTCAAAGGGTTCATCTGATGTAAATATTTTATCATCATCTTCTTTGTTTAAACATTCTATTTTTAATTATGTTAGAAAATATTTTTGAAAAAGAAAATACAAAAATATAAAATTTCAAAAATAAAATTAAAAAAATATAAAACTTCAAAAAGAAAATACAAATCAAAAAAATTCAAAATACCAAAAAGAATCTTCTCGGCATATTTCTTGGCATCGATAACATTTACATACCTAGAAATTTCGATTAACATTGACACGGGTATGTGAATGAAGTTTGAACAAGAGTTTAAACATTTTAAAACATATCATTTCTAATTTTTTTCAATGGTTTTTGTATACTTATGTATGAAACCCGCGTTTAAAGAAAAGAAAGTCTACGTGTCAGTGCACTTATCTTAAGAAAAGAAGAGAATTCTTCTTGTTTTTGAGCAAAATTTATTCAAAATTTTTCATAAGGTTTTTCAAAATCTTTCAAAATTTTGCTCATCAAAATGGCTTATGTACATTTTAGTGCATAAGCCGGTCTTCAAAGTAAGTAAATCTTATCTTTAAAGATAACTTATCCTAACAACAAGAAAATCAATCTTCTCGGTCTTGAGCTATGTTCGTAAAACATTCAAAGTTTTGAGCTCAAGACAATGACTTCTGATTACTTCTGATAAGAACTCGATTTCAAATAAGAGGGAAGTGTACGCTTCAATGCGCTTTACCTTCAAAAGAAGAGAAATCTACTTGTTTTCGAGCATACTTGTCAAAAACTTTTCAAAAGTTTGCTCAAAACCACACAACTTA
>BQNB010098801.1:4770-25074 GCA_026074375.1 Tanacetum coccineum
AATCGGACATTAATGGATTAGGTCATGTCTGGACGCTGTTGCACTCTATTGTTTGATCATCTTTTGTCAGCTACTTATCATTTTTGTTTAAGGTGAGTTTTCATAGCACCACTCTTTAAACTATTTTTCGTTGGGGGAAAATGATACTCAAGCCTATTTCAAACTGCTTTTATTTCTGTGCAAAACCTCATATACTTTGGACAATGCTATTTGCTTATGATTGCGTATATGAATGCTATGAGATCCATTTATGCAAAGTTCCATTTGGACTTCTGCTCAATACTACTTAGCCGACTGTGTAGCTCCAGCTGGTAGGCGATAGGTTTAGAAATCTATAAACGCGTGGACCACTATTGATTTGTTGATTTGGTTTGGATTGCTATCGTATGATGTGTTGTTATGTTGGAAATCTAATTACTATTGCTTGCATTCTGCTTTTATATTGCACTATTTTCCACTATTAAATTCTAGCACAGCAACTGGGTTTACCTTTAAACCTACGAGCTGACCAACTTTATGTTGACCTTTCGAGTATCATTTTCAGGTGTGATCATCATTTATTATTTGAATGTATTGATAATCAAAGATTTCCACTACCAGGATGTTCTATAAAGACAAGAGTTCCACTATTTAAGATTTGATTTTGTGAAACATTGTAACCTAAATTTCTTCTAATCAAGTATGGTATGATCTTGTATCTTATGCGATGTATTCGAAATGTCGCACCTCATGTTTCTGCTCTCAGCGAGGTGTGATAGATTGGTATCAGAGCCTAAGGTTATAGAAAATGCCAGTTTTCTGAGATAAAAATGCAACTATAACCAAACTAAAGTTCTCGTAATACCTCAAACATGATAAAGTTGACTAGCCAGAGCATTCCATCGTTTTTCCTAAATTATGCATAGCCTGATCAACTATGCCTAATTCATGAAGGATCATAGAATGATGGGGATAGTTTCCTTGAGTTATGTTAGGGTGAGCATGAAATCCTAAGATCACTAGAAAATGCCTTGACCATGAACGTACATGTTGCATATATGTACTTTCACCTTATACCCTTGCACGAAATTCAATATGCTTGCGATTATCAGAATCGTCATTGCTTGCTCTTAGATGTTTCCTTGTTTGCATTACATGCCGCCTTGCATGCTTGTCCTATTCTTGTTATCTGATCACTATTGCCCATGCTTATCTTACATGCTTGGCTTGCAAGTTTTACACACTACTACACAAAAGGCTATAAACACCCCTCCAAAAAGATTGGTTATGTAAAACCATATCTCTATGACAAGAACTAGTAGGAAAGGAATGAATGGAAATAAGTTTTCTTGAAAAAACAAGTTTTCATAATAGAAATTGTATAGAAATTTGTTTTTTATGGTGCAAACCACTCTTTACACAATAAAAGACACTGGTGTGTATGTAACAACATGTCTCTATGTGTTTATGTTATATAAATTTTTTTATAAAACAACTGGTTTTTTACACAATCAAAGACACTGGTGTGTAGGTAAGAACATGTCTCTATTTGTTTATGTTACAGACACCATTTTTTTACAACAAAATTTTAATAAATTTCAAATTGCATTGTTATTCGTTGTTATACATGTACTTTGACAGTGTTTTATGATTATGTAGGCTATGCATTAAATGGAGCTAAAATGGTGACTTTGTGAGCGAATGGTAAAAAAAACACGGAATGTAACAAGAAATGAAGTAAAATAATAAAGAGTGAAAGATATAGACGGGTCTCAATGATTTGGCCTTAACTTCTTTGTCCGAGCTCCGTTTTAAGTGATTCAAAAAGCCACAGAAAGAGAGAAAGAAGAGCTTTACTTTTAAATAATAATATGCTTAAAAATATGAAGTCAACTCATGATTTAATATGTTGGACAACCATTTCGTGGTTGGGCTTAGCAAAAAGAAATTATGGGAATCTAGTTGGTTCTGGGCTGTGACCCACGAAAGTAAGGAAAGGAAAATCAAGTTGGGCTATTGTGGGGTATTGACGTGAAGCAGAAACAAAGGGGTAAATCCCTTTGTTATATTTACATTTGCTGGACACAATTGGGACATTCATTCTAGGTTGGGAAGGTCAGACGCCACACCTTTAATAATAATTCGTCCCATATGGTAGAGCAGCCAACGAGCAGATCAAGAAGAAAAATAAGACGTGCTAAATCCATACACACCATGACAACAAACTCTTCCATCATCTTCATCACCATGTGCGGCTAAAATCTTGTAATCTCTCCCGATAAAAGATATTTGGTTTGATCATGTTTATGGATTTTACCTTGTTTGTCAAACATTAATTCATATGATTTTAATGCATATCTTTGGTTTGATTTTAATGTTTTAATATAATTACTTGATTGGATTATTGAAAGACATGTTATTGCGAGTCAACGATTCGTGCCGAACCCAATTAGTATAAAGTTTAAGACGATTCGTGTGGTAGACATAACTTGTACCTAAAATTGTTCACTTGAGTAATTATAAAATTATTTGATGGGATTATTGTAAGACACATTATTGCTTGTCAATGATTCATGCACGTATATAATTGTAAGACACATTTGACGGGATTATTGTAAGACACATTATTGCTTGTCAACGATTCGTGTGGTAGACATAACGGTGAGTTAGTAATTACCTATTTTAATAGAGCCTTCTCACTTGTTCCCCAAATTAGGAGAATAAGGCCACCAAGTACATTTACTTTCTGTATTCTTCTGCCAACCGCACATATATTTGATGATTCTATAAAATTGACTCATTTGGTATGTACTTGGAATATTTGATAATTCTATAAAATTGACTCATTTGGTGTGTACTTGGAATTTAGGACCCTCTTGAACCAAGAACAAGAAGAGGAATCAATAGAATCCAAGATCTTCCAAGAGTAGGCAAGTGGCAATATATGTATGGAAAATTTATAGGAACTCGTACTAGGAAGTTAATTTCTATTCTGAAAAAGGATTGGAAGCAAGTAACAAAGGAAGAAAAAAACTTTTTGTGGTCCGATATCAAGGTATGCTATCCGCCATCACTAATTGTATTTTATTCTAACTTAATTAATGTATTAACATATGTTTTTATTTTATTAAATTACTTGTAGGTACCGTGGAGTAATGAGCGTCCGTTGGAGAACAAAGACTTGAACGCGATCATTGGCGCATGGTTTACATTGTGGCGAGATTAGACATAGATAATTAAGTTGAATTCTAGTGTTTTTCTTTATGGTTATTTGTTGAATTCTAGTGATTTAATTTGATTTGAATTTTGTATTTGCTTTATGTTAAGCTGAATTGGAGTTGTCTTTATTTACTTTAATTTGTTGATTTTGACATTTTTGGTCTATCTAAATCAGTTTATATATATTTGCAGTATTTATATTTTTTTTATTTTGGTGGGTCAAATTTGTAAATTTCGGAATTTATTAAAGAATTCCAAAAGAAAATTAAAAAAAAGATTAAAACAAGACAGTTTTTGAGATAAAAACATATCTTTTTAATCTATATAAAGACAGGTTGGATATTTTTATAAAGACATGTTGCGGGAGAACCAATGTCCATTTCAATTAAAACATGTGTATTTATTTTAATATGGAGACTAATTCTTAGGGAGAGAACCGATGTCGATTCTTCTAATAGAGACTGGTTGCATAACCGGTTTTCATATGTTTCGATCATGAAGATACCCTCCCTCGGAGAGTGGTTCCAAAACCACTCTTTATGGGCTATTTTGACCAGTTTCTATGGCTTTTTTTGTAGTAGTGAGTATCGAAAGTTCTTATTATTAATCAATAAATATGTATATAAGCACAGATAACGCATATAAATATATGTATAATTTGAGCGTTATCAAATCCCCCCACACTTAAACTTTGTTTGCCTTCAAGCAAATATAAGAAAAAGAAATTTAAAAACAAGGTTCCTACATGACAAGACAAGAAAACAATTTTTTATCTATATATATTTTTAAATTTTGATAATTTATTGCGTGTGAAAATAAAAAATATTTTTGGGTTTTTTAAATAAATAAGCGCAAGAGGCGCAAACACCTCTCCCCCCACACTTAAGGGTTTGATTGTCCTCAAGCAAAATAGGGAAACGATTTAAGCTTTACAAAACAAACACTGAATTATAAAAAATATTTTTTGATTTTTAATATGTGAAAACAGAGATGTTTGACAATACCCAACGATCTTCAAGCTGTAATATCATGACTAAGCACCTCACGAATAAGGAAAATATAATTCACTCGAACACTCATATGTGATGTAATAGAGGGTAAAAGAGAAATCACACTCTATTGCTCAGACATGATTCATTAGGTTACCATAGGCTTGTACAAGAAACAAAACTGCACCGACATGGCGTAAGCACCAGGTATAAATATCAAAATAAGACTTTTATTTGGGTTGTAACGTTAGGCTAAGGGATAATAAAGGTGTGGATAAGGCATGGGAAATATACTCCCCCCGTCCCATAATTTTTGTCCCCCGACAAAAAACACACAGTTTAATAAAAATGCATTTATTACTACTTTCTCTCTCTTACTTTTTGACAGAATGACAGTTTTACCCTTAGCTAATTAATTAAAGTCTTCTTTAAAGTTCGTAATAATAATTTCAAACAAGGGTAATATAGTAAACTTGATCATACTTCTCTATCTATTTTTAGTAGTGGACAATTAAATTGGGACGTTCCAAAAAGGAAACATGGACAATAAAAATGGGACGGAGGGAGTATAAGTTTAATTATTTTTGTGTCGGTACGCGCTGCGTACGGTGTTCAAAACTTTGCGAGGCTATTTTAGTCATTTTCTGCATGGTTTCGTGTCTCGGGTAAAACTAAAAAGTTGTCTGGAATGTCGTTTTACATCAAATTGCTTTAAAGTCCGCGTCGTGAAAATGTGATTTAGCAGGTCGTTTTTTATAAGTTGACTTAGGAATAACATATATCTTATCGTTTTCAAGTCAAATAAGTTAGAAATAAATTTGCACATGAGAGATATAAAAAATATGATTTATTATTTAACAATGTTCTGAAAAAATTTCGGTTACGCGGTAATCGTTTTTATGTGACAATAAAAGATCAAAAGTCATAAAGTCAAGTCGGACCCGAGAAGTCAAAGGGTAAAATAGTCATTTAAAATTTCGTACAGATAGGAACACTAATGCACTATACAAATATCATCTTCCATAACTTCAATTCAGACGACTGGACTACCAATTACTCCATACCACAAATGTGATGTTCCTCGCATTTCACTTTAGTTGACTTGAATAAACCTTCTAACCGTTGGGAAGCTCTTCATCTTTACTTCTTCAATCTTCGTATACGACGATCGATTTCCTCCATTCGGAGATGCAACCCTAATAATCCTTCTATCCCATGTAGTTCTTACCATGATATTTGGCCAACGATTTCCTTCTTCGATGATTTCTTCAGTAACAAATTATTCTCCATCTACAAACTCTACAACTAGTACTCTATCTAACCTCTTCGATTCATGATTTACATGACGATATGAAGAAGAAGTCGCAAAAAAAATCTTTTGGCACCAGACATTAAACGCGAGCATAACATTTTGGATTCTGATGAAGACCATATAGAGAATGATTGATCCTCCTCTCCCAGATAGATACATGATGTTCTGTAACACGACGCATCCTCTCTCATCGTCTTTACAAATTACTCTCTCAATGACTCACTTGCCTTGATTGTACCCCTAACCTTCTTCGCCAATCTCATCAATCTAAGCCGTAGATACCCATTCGTTTGTTTTAAGTGAACCTAGAATTGACCAGACTTTTCAAAAGCGTTAAGTTTGTGATAACAACTTTGTAATTAGCTTAATTTCATGACAGTTCTTATTTGATTGAGTTGTGGATTTAAGTTAGGTTTAAAGTTGTTACTTAGCTTAAGGTTTATGATAATTTTGCCCAAGGATGAGAGAGCTTACCTTCGCCTATATAGCCGCTTGATATATTACTTTAGACTGACACTCCTTCCTACTTAGTAGGATAAGCTTGTATAGAAATGCTATGATTTCAACGTTTAAAGTATTTGACTGTTGATCCCAACTTAAGATCGTTTCCTTAGCTTGTAAAGGTTAAGTTACTTTGGATAAATCCAAAACAACTATGGTAGAAAGTTTGTGAATACTAAAGAGTATGCGGAATCTACTCTTTAATAATTAGAAGAATATTAATGAAACAGTAAACTGTATAAACATTGATATCACTGAAAAGCTCTAATATTATTATCACTAATACGAGTACTCTGTGTAGTACTAGGGTTTACAAACTTGAAGCTATATATCAAAAATGTATAAATGTGTATATGTCAATAACCATAACCTAGGATCTCCTTTTATACACCAAGGAGTCCTTTACAAGATAACTACAAATCTTTTATAATTCTAAAAGATAACTGCAAATCTTCTAACTTAATAAGATATACATATCTTTTACAAAAATATCTCATACGTATCCCGTAAGTAATCTTGATAAGCAATCTTCATCTTTATCCTTTTGACAGTAGAAACTCTTCTAGCAGTTGCAGTCTTTCAGCAGTTGTAACCAGCAGCATTAACTTTTATTCCAGCAGCACTAACTGTAACTAGTAGTATTTCTTCTAGGTCTCTAAGCAGTCTTAACTTCCATTAGCAGTAGTAATATATACTAGCAGTAGTAACTCTAACCTTAGCAGCAGTTACTTCCAAACAGCATCAAAAAGCTTTTAATATACTAGCAGTACCTAAGATTTACACTTAACAATAGTAGTAACTTTTTTACTAGCAGTATTAACTATCTTAGATGTATTTCTTCTAAGTCTTAAGCAGTCTTAACTTCCGTTAGAAGTAGTATATATACTAGCAGTGTAATGATAGTACTAAATACTTAGCATATTATTCTCTAATTTCTCTAAAACTTGTACTACCTTATGCATGCTAGCAATAACTCTAACCTTAGCAGTATTAACTCCAAGATCATCATGAAGCCTTTTGATCCCAACAATCCTCCCTTAAACTTTATGTTCATCTTCTAAATCTTCAAGTTTCTTGATTAAAAGCTTTATCTTTACTAAGAGGATACATTCAAACACTTCTAGGATTCTTATACTGTTTTGTCATGAGTTTCAGAAGTTGATAGCAGATTTCATTCCCTAGTCACCTTGAAGCTTCTTGTTGAGCATTTTTGTGATTGTTGCTGGTGTGAGTGGATACTTTTTCTCTACCAGCATAAAGATATGCAGATTTTGAAATCTCACAGAATGTACTCTACTAGAAGAAAATAGCTTCCAAACTGTCACATCGTAACCTTGTAGATTTATCCATACTTTACTTTCTACATCAGGTTTAAACATCACCTTCAGATCACCCCGTAACACTCTTTCATATCACCCCGTAACACTCTTTCATATGCCTCCTCTGGCCTTATATTCCCATGTTTAGCTTTAACCAACTTCTAGAGTGTTTTCAGGTCTTCTTTGTCAATGTTCTGAAGCATCCTAATCATTGATGAGTACCTCCTTAAACTACCATCAGCCTTAATGATTTAAAAGTATCCCATCTTTCCTTCTTTGATAATTTTCCAGTCAACAATGATTGGGGGCTTAGTGGCTAATGGTATAGCATCAACTGCTATTTCTTCTTCATCAACAACAATCTCTATATGTTTTTTTATCTCAGCTTCATCATCCACTTCAGCTTCTACATTCTCATCTATCTTTTGCTTCTTTGAATTATCAGACTCAAATTCTTCTCCTGTTCTCTTAGAACTTCCTTCTGCCTGGCTTTTACTTCCTTTCACATCCTCTGAATCCATAGGAACAAATGAATCTACGCACTTCATAGTATTCTCAAATAACATCTGAATTTCTTCAAAACTTTAATTCTTCAACTGACTATGCTTGTAATTAGCCATATTTTTCAAATAAGTACACATTTGATTCCTCTTTTGGGCTTTGGTTGGTGGTTTTTTTTCTGATCTCTTCAGCTTTAAGCTTTGCAAAATGCTTCTTCCTTTTATCCATGAGCTCTATAAATAGTTTTGATCTTTCTTCAATGGTCAACTCTCCTTGTTCTTCTGCTTATAGTCTCTAAGCTAACTCATAATGTGTCTCCATCATAGATTGAGTATTATCCCATGAAATTAAGTTATCCTCTTCTTCTATTTGTCTTGCCAACCTTTCATTTCTTTCTAATTAAGCTTGCATTCTTCTTGAATTCTTTTGAGCAATTTTTCTCTTTATCAATCAAAAATTGATTTTCTTTTTCAAAGGGCTTCTAGGTTCTATTACCTTTGCTTGCCTTTGTCTTTAGTCATGTGGAAGTTGTGATAGTGTGATGTTGTTGTCGTAAATTTCACTTGGCTCTTCAAACTAAACCCATCTAGTCTTGGGTCTTTTTATGTTCAAAACGTTGTGTTGTTGTGTAGCAGCAGTTGTAACAACCTTGGGTTTAGTTGCTTTAATTTCTATTAAGGTCTGAGCCAGAGTCAACTCATCAACAGTTGTTGGTATAGCACTGGCAGTAGTAACTTCAGCAGTACTAACTACCTTTTCACCTCATCTTCAATGCTCATCTAAGACTCCTGTATCAAACATTAAATTATCATCATTCCCCTCTTGAGCCTCATCAACCAAAGTAACATCTACATCAGCATCAAGATTAGCAATTTTCCTCCCCTGTTTGGATGCATCCTCCTGAGCACCCAAATCTTCATCTTTAGAGGATTCTATTCTTGCAGTTCTACCAACCTTCCTTAACCTTTTAAGCCCTGGAGTTCTTGACTTATTCCTCTTTTCTAGCTTTTTAACCTTTACTTAATTTAACTAATCTTATAGTTAAGAGGTCTTAGTGTTCTCCAAGTCAAGACCTTTTTGTGACAAGTTTGGTACTAAAGTTCTTCAATTGATTTTGTTTCTTTATGACAAGTTGGTACAAAGTTCCATCAATTCATTTAGTCTCAGTCTATCCTCACCACTGAGTAGTGGATCAATGGAATGTATAGGTACATGCTCCTCATTGGCAGCCTTATTAGTGATAGGCTCTGTAGAACCACTGGGTTAAGAAACCTCGGTGTCTTTCCTTTATTTCCTCCTTGGTTGTTTCTTCTGAGGTTGTGATGTAGATGGTTGAATAATAGTAGATGTGTGTTGAGGATCAGTTGGTATTTCTAAACCCTCACTTAATTCTTTAGGAGCTTGAACCATCATAGTTTCAAATAAAGGGGTAACTCTCCCAGAAAAACCTTTTCCTTCTCTCTTCATATTAGCAAAGACATTCTTAGTGTGAGAAGGTGTAACATAAATTTCTTTATGTTTGGTCATTCCTTCAACTTGTTTATCTAGGAAAACTTGCACAAACCTTGGATACATTAGAAATTTAACTCCACCCTCCAAGTTCTTCACCATATTATCAAAAATGTACTTGGAAAAGTTGAATTTTTGGTTTGTGGCAAGACAAATGATAGCAAAGGCCATAGTGCTACTAAATTCGTTCCAAGTAGTAGTCTTAGCACTAGGCATTGCAGAATTATATGGATAAGAAATTTCCATTGAGGTGAAAAGAAAGCTTTATAGAATGTAAGCTTTTGTGTAAGATTTTCATACCCCATTCTTTCCAGTTCTATAAAAATGGTAGCATTGGGTAGACATTCAGTACCCTCAGCATCTTTTAATTAAAGAGCTCTTCTCACACTCGTCTCAGTGACAATCACCTTCTTCCCATCTACTAGGGGTTGTATAGCACTTTCCCATTAACAGTTTTTGCCTTAGTAGTAGCCCAGAACTGCTTAATGCATGAAGTATAGATGGTAGGATTCACCGTTAGCGCATATCTGATAAAACTTGCATTCAAAAAATAATTATTCCTTCAAACCTATCACTTTCTTTGGGTTTCTCCAAAAACGCAACCAAATTATGAGTTTCAGCAAACTTTAGGTTCGACATTGTGTTGGGTTTTAATGATTAAGAATGAAATTAAGTTAGGGTTTATGATTAGAGAATATAATAAAGATTGAAATCGATTAAGTGATTGAATGAAACCCTCAATTGAAGTATTTATGAAATCACCCTCAACAACATTAACTAACACTAGCAGTAGTAAGTGTATGCCTGGCAGCATTAACTTAACCAGCAGTAGTAAGTTTATGCCTAACAGCATTAACTAACACTGGCAGTAGTAAGTGTATGCCTGGCATCATTAACTTAACCATCAGTAGTAAGTTTATGCCTAACAGCATTAACTTTGAGTCACCAACATTAACTCTAATTTCATTCCAAAAAGCATTTCCATCAACAATTTTGATTCTCACAAGATCTCTTTCTGTTTTTATTCTCACTATATCTCTCAATTCTTTTTCTCACTGAATCACTCTGTCTGTTTTTATGTCACACATCTCTCTTTCTGTTTTTCATTCTCACCAATTTCTCTCATTTATTTTAGCTCACAAAGTCACTCTTTCTATTTTTATTTCACACATCTCTCTTTCTGTTTTTCATTCTTACCAATTCACTCTATCTGTTTTTATTTTCACACATCTCTCTTTCTGTTTTTAGCTCACTATTTCTCTCATTTCTTTTTCTCACTGAATCACTCTATCTGTTTTTATTTTCACACATCTCTCTTTCTGTTTTTAGCTCACTATTTCTCTCATTAATCACAATATTAATTATAACAAACAGTAGTAAGTATAACTAACAACATTAACATAGCAGTATTAAGTATAACTAGCAACACTAATTATACTTACCAGTAGAAAGTTAGTCTAACATCACTAACTTGAATTTCATCATTGGCAGCTTTTTCATCCCATTCAAATCATCATTTGTTGTATAATCTGCTGCTCATTAACACAATTAACCTCCCCTTAATCACTACTTTATAGGTTAAGCATTCCAATACTTGCAATCAGATATTGAAATCTGCTAACATCAAATGCTTTTGTGAGCAAATCTGCAACATTCTGATCTGTGTGAATCTTTATAATTTAAATAAGCTTCTTCTCATTGGAATCTCTAATAAAGTGATGCCTAACTTCAATGTGCTTAGTCTTTGAGTGAAATACTAGATTCTTAACTATGTAGATGGTGCTTTTATTGTCAATGAAAATCTTGGTATTCATGAAGTTGTATCCATAATCCAGCATTTGATTTTGAATCCATAACACCTGACCACAGCAATTAGTTGCAGCTACATACTCTGATTCAGTAGTAGAGTTGGCAACTACAGTTTGCTTTTTGCATTGCCATGAAATCAATCTACTCCTAAGAAATTGACAACCTCCTGTTGTGGATTTCCTGTCTAAACTTGCACCAGCATAGTCACTATCAGAATAAGCTTCCAAATCAAATGGTGAGTCCTTAGGATACCAAAGGCCTAATTTAGGTTGACCTTTCAAGTATCTAAAGATTATTTTCATAGCATGAATATGTAAAACTTTAGGTGTGACTTGGAATCTTGCACAAGCACATACAACAAACATTATATCAGGCCTTGAAGACGTTAAATACATCAATGAGCCTATCATTGATCTATATAAGTGAACATCAACATCTTTAACTTCTGCATCCTTGAGCAATGGCTTTGAAGTCTCCATGGGTATACTTGCTGTCTTCACAGTTAAAAAACCAAACTTTTTCAAAATTTCATCCACATACTTGTCTTGACTAATGAAAATCCCATCATCTTTTTGTGTCACTTGTAGTCCTAAGAAGAAAGTAAGCTCACCCATAGAACTCATCTGGAACTTCTTGTGCATCAATTTCTCAAACTCAGTGCATAACTTCTTTTTAGTAGATCCAAAAATGATATCATCAACATATACTTGAACTAGTAGAATATCACCTTTGACTATTTTAATGAACAAAGTCTTATCTATCTGATCTCTCTGAAATCCATTGTCCAATAAATAGGTAGATAAAGTCTCATACCAAGCTCTAGGAGCTTGATGTAGACCATATAATGCCTTTTCTACCTTATAAACTTTGTCAGGGAACTTTGGATCTTCAAACCCTGGAGGTTGACAGACATAAACTTCCTTTTCAATCTTGCCATACAAAAATGCACTCTTTACATCCATCTGGTATACTACAAAGTCTTTGAATGAAGCATAGGCTAAGAATAGCCTAATTGCTTCAATCCTAGCAACTAGAGCAAAAACCTCATCATAATCTATTCCCTCTTCTTGAGTGTAACCTTGTACAACCAGCCTTGCCTTGTTTCTAATCACAATACCTCTTTCATCTTTCTTGTTTCTGTACACCCATTTAGTACCAATGGCTCTTTTGCCATGTGGTAAATCCACCAAGGTCCAAACCTGTTGTAACTTAAACTGCAGAAGCTCTTCTTGCATAGCTTCTATCCAGCTTGGATCTTTTAATGCCTGGATTACCTTTTTGGGCTCTTCCTGCGATAGGAAACAAGCAAACAGACAAGTATGAAGGTCTTCATGAGTTTTTCCTTCATAAACAACACTAATAAACCCTTGTTCATTTGTAGTCTTTGTCATTCTCTTTGTCAGTACACCAAACTATATATCACCAATCACATGATCAAGTGAATGATCTTTATGGATTCTTGTATTTGGAGTAGAAGGAACTAGATATCTGGTAGTAATGTTGCTCATATTTATTTTTGTTTCATCACCAAAGAAATCAGCATGTGTGGCTTCAAGTGGAGCAGTAGTAACTGTTGGGCTAACATTATTAATATTTAGACTACCAGTTTTAACATTTGTACTAGAAGTATTAATACTTGGCCCAGCAGTATTAACATCTTGAGTACTGTTTTTAGGTCTCTCTTGATCATCAATTCCACTTTCTTTATTTACACCTTCATCATCCTTCTTTTCAGCATCACTAGAAGGTTGTGGTTCATCATTACTAGCATTCTTTAAAGAAGAATCAAATAGTAAACCATCTTTCCATATTGGCATCAAAATGTAGTCTTGGATAGATCATGTCTCCTTGCTAGAATGACCTATACCAATACTTTCTTCTGTACCTATAGAATCATTAGAGTTTGTACCTGCAACAATTGGTACATAATTCATTGATTTTGTTAGAACATCAATATCAAACAGCCACTTTGGTCCATCACCTGCAATAATAGGCTTATCCTCCAAGAACCTAATATGCAAGTTTTCTTCTACTTTCCTAGTTCTAATGTTGTATACCCTAAAAGCCTTACTATTCATTGAGTATCCAACAAAGAATCCTTCATCTGACTTTCCATCAAACTTTCCTAGATAATCTAAGGTATTAAGAATGGTAACATGACACCCAAATGGTCTCATGAAGCTTAGAGCAGGTGTTCTACCTCTAAACAGTTCATAAGGGGTCTTGTTATGAGGCTTAACTACTAATACCCTATTTTGCACATAGCAAGCAGTATTAACTGCTTCAGCCCAAAATGTAGTAGGTAACTTAGAGTCAGCTAACATGGTTCTAGCAGCCTCAATTAGTGTCCTATTTCTCCTCTTAGCAACACCATTTTGCTGAGGAGTTCTAGCTACACTAAATTCCCTCTTAATGCCTTTCTGTTCATAAAACTCACTCATAACTCTATTCTTGAACTCTGTTCCATTGTCACATCTGATAATCTTTACTTTCTTATCAACTAGATTTTCTATCTCAGTTATAAAGCTCTTAATAATGCCACTAGTTTCATCCTTAGTTGTTAGAAAGAAAACCCAAGTAAATCTACTATAATCATCAGTGACAACTAGACAATATTTCTTATTCATTAAGCTGCTCAAAAAAGTTGGACCAAACAAGTCCATATGCAACATGAATAAAGGCTGAGTAATAGAGTTCTGAATCTTGGACTTACAAAAGGGTTTGTGTTGCTTTCCCTTAAGATAAGCAACACAAGTTTGGTCATTTTCAAAACGTTTTGAAGGTAAACCTCTCACAAGATTTTCCTTAACAAGTTTATTAATAGTTTTAAAATTTACATGACCTAGCCTCCTATGCCATAGCATTGATTCATCAAGTGTGGCCTTTGCAACAAGACAAGCTAAACACTCTTTAGGAACAATATTCTTCATATCAACACTGTACATATTGTTCTTTCTAGGAACTTTAAGTAAAACCTAACTTTCATCAGTTAACTTAAAGTCAGGAGACAGAACAAAACATGCAGTGTCAGTAAAAAGAACACTGTTCTTTTTATCACACATCTGTGAAACACTAAAAAGGTTAAACTGTAACTCCTTGATAAAGTACACATCCTTAAAATCAAGCTTACCAGTTTTAAGAGTTCCTTTACCAGTAATTTTTCCTCCTTTGGCTCCTCCCCCAAAGGTAACATACCCTCTATCAAACTCCTTGAAGTCTGAGAGATAAGACATGTTCCTTGTCATGTGCCTTGAGCATCCACTTTCAACATAGCCTTGATCTTCTTTTTGTGGATGACCCTGCACATAAAAATAAGGAAATTAGTTTCCTTTGGGGACCCAAGCCATCACTGACTTGGATCTGCCTCGTGCATCAACATAATTATGTCTCTTCAAAGTAATTGGTTCACGATTAAGTTTGGTAGGTCTCTAAACCCAACATGCTGAGGCCTTAACAACATTAACCTGATTTACCCTAACAACATTAACTACTACTGAATTTGGCCTAGCAGTATCAACTGCTTTTGCTCTAGCAGTATAAAATTTACCCTTAGCAGTATTAACTTTTTGGCTAAAATTTTTGTTAGTTAATGTTGTTCTTGTTTGATAGGGCCTCTTTACAGTTGATTGTACGGATTTAGAATAACATGACATTGGTCTAGCACTATAAACTGTAGTTTTGGGATGAGCAGTATTAACAGGCCTAACAGTATTAACTGCTTTTAGGCCAGTTTTCATTAACACTGCTTTTGGAACCATGTTCTTGTGAGCACTAGGGTGAGTCTTTTTAGCAGAATAATTATAATTCACCCTTGTATAATTATTCCCAGATACCACTCTTTCCCTTTGATGGTAATTGCAGTTAGCATGCACATGGTCAAAACTTCCATAGACAAAACAAGCTTTATTATACATCACAAAGTCATTTCCTAGCTGTTGGGACTTCTGATTATTCCAGTTTCTTTAACTTCCCCTAGGAGTTTGTGACCTATACATTTTAGCATACTTAACTGGTTTCCTAACTGGTTTTTCTTGTTGTTTAGGTCTAACAAAGTCTATCTTAGTAACAGTAGGAAAACAGTTTTCTTCTCTAACTTATCATTTGACACCAACTCCTCAACCAATGTGGCATCGGGAGATTCCCTAACCTTATTAGAAATATCTTCACTAACACTCTTAGGTCCATAGCCTTCAAACTCAGGTTGTTGGAACTCCTCTAGACCAAAGTTAGACAAATCAAATTTTGGGGGTAAAAATAACCCTGTAGGAGGAGGTGGAACAACATTATAGCTTACAAACTCCACACCCTTTCTACTTTTATCAGTTATCTGACTCCCTATTAATTTGTCTAGACTCTTAGAAGCATTTTCAAAATTTTCAATTTTAAGTTGATTGCTTTCTTTTTCTTGATTAAGCTTTTCTAACTCACTTTTAAGCATACTAATTTCTGAGTCTTTATATGAGATATCTCTTTTAAGAACATCAAGTTGCTCACAAAAAATAACCTTGTTCTTTTTGTAAAAGACAAGTTACTCTTCCCACAGATAGCTAACCCTCTTTATAAGTACATAAATTGAACTCATATTTGTTAAACTCTGTTCTTAAATCATCAAGTTAAGTTTTAAGAGTTTCAAAGCTTTTTAGATAGGTTTTTGCTCAAGTTTTGTCCATTATGTATCACCAGAGTCTGAAAAATGCATAAGAGCCATGTTTGTAGGGACTTCATCATCTGCCATATAGCTCTAGTCAAAACCAGCTCCATCAATAGCCACCATGGATTTGGAAGAAGTTTCTTCCACATTTATAGTCCTTTTAGAGCTGTCTTGAAGTCCTGTTCCTCTATCTTAATATGTTTCGTATGACACCAACATTCCCTTGCAAAAGTGTCCCATCTGTAGCAGTTAAAACACTTCAACACCCTCGGACTTTGTCATATCCAGCTGTGTCCACATCCTATTGATAGTGATCTTTCTACCAGTTTTTATAAAAAACCTCTTGTCCTCGTAATGGCTCAGCAATGCTAACAGCCACATCAAATCCATCTCTCTATGTCAATCTCATGGATTGTGTCAAGGTCATCATATACAAGTATGAGAACCCGTTTGGGGTTGACTGGCCAAAAACGCATAAACAATGCCACCTTGCATAAGTTAGTATTACTAACTTGAGTAGTTCTTAGCAGTGCTAAATTGAGTGCTATCAGGCAAACTTGATGTAGCACACTTAACTCCGAAAGCATATTAACTCATTATAGTACTGCTAGGGGGATGACACAAAAGCCATATCAAGAACTTGAGCTTGAGCTTACAGTTCCTTTAACCTCTTGTTCAACAATCTTGAAATTGTTGTAGAGATCATCAAAGCTCATTGTGTCTAGATCAGGTTTATTCCTCCAAACCACAACATGAGTATTCCACTCAGAAGGCAGACTTTAAAAATTTTCAAATTGAGATCTTCACTAAAATATTTCTAACCCCAAATAGCCAGCTTAGACTTACAATCTTCTAAAGCCTGTTTAAAAATAGAGTCAATAGACTACTGTGCTTGGAGCACTAAAGATCTCATACAATTGCATTCAAAAGAAGTCTTCCTGAGTCCTCTTTGTGGCTTCATTACCACCAAAATCTTGTTGTATGAGCTCAAACAAAGTCTTAGCATCCTTGTACTGATTAAATGTCATTAGATGTTCAATAGGAAGTGCCATTAGTAACATACTTCTTGCCTTCACATCATTCTTCTTTTGAACCTTTTCTTCAGTAGTTACATGACCTGGTATTAATGAAGTTGAGGAACCATCAGCATTTGTTGTTGTTTGAGCTTCTGGTTTGAAGGAGTTTCCATTCTCTATGACATCCCATAGAGCATAGTCTTGTACTTGAAAGTATTGATCAATCCTTAGCCTCCACATATCATATTCACCCTGTTTGAGAATGGGCAACTTTGCAGTAGTAGTGGTTTGAGCAGTTTCTAGATCCATCTCTTCCTTGTGAGTAAAGAGTTCTTCTTGTTAGTTTCTTCTAGATCAAAGTTTTAGAACACAAGCTCTGATACCACTTGTTGATCCTAACTTAAGATCGATTCCTTAGCTTGTAAAGGTTAAGTTACTTTGGATAAATCCAAAACAACTATGGTAGAAACTTTATGAATACTAAAGAGTATGCGGAATCTACTCTTTAATACTTAAAAGAATATTAATGAAATAGTAAACTGTATGAACAATGATATCACTAAAAAGCTCCAATATTATTATTATCAATAATACGAGTACTCTGTGTAGTACTAGGGTTTACAACCTTGAAGCTATATATCAAAAACGTATAAATGTGTATATGTCAATAACCATAACCTAGGATCTCCTTTTATACACCAAGGAGTCCTTTACAAGATAACTACAAACATTCTATAATTCTAAAAGATAACTGCAAATCTTCTAACTTAATAAGATATACATATCTTTTACAAAAATATCTCATACTTATCCCGTAAGTAATCTCTATAAGCAATCTTCATCTTTATCCTTTTGACAGTAGAAAATCTTCTAGCAGTTGCAGTCTTTCAGGAGTTGTAACCAGCAGCATTAACTTTTATTCTAGCAGCACTAACTGTGTACAAGCAGTAGTAACTACTTAGAATATTTTCTTCATTCTTCATCAGCAGTACTAAGTTACACTATCAGTACTAACTTTATGCTAACAGTTGTAACTTTACTCAAGCAGTACTAATCATATACTAGCAGTACTAAGTTACACTAAGAGTAGTAACTTTTATACTAGCAGTATTAACTACTTAGTAGTATTTATTCTAAGTCTCTGAGCAGTCTTAACTTCCATTAGCAGTAGTAATATATACTAGCAGTAGTAACTGACAGTACTAACTACTTAGCATATTCTTCATTAATATCACTAACAGTACTAAGTTATGCTTAGCAGCAGTAACTCTAACCTTAGCAGTATTAACTCCAAGATCATCATGAAGCCTTTTGATCCCAACATTGACCATGCCACATAAACTATGACCACAAGACTAAGTCCTGATTGACTTCTAATTCTTTCGTGATGAAATTGACCTCCATTGAATTCTAAGTACAAACGTTAGTCTTTTGCAATAAGAAAAGATAAACATTGTTGATTCGAATATAATAGACTAAGTCATTAAACTGGACTAGTAGTATCCGTAACGAAATTATTCACCATGACCTACGAACACCCTCTAGATTTTAGTGGTTGGCATATGATGAAATCTAAGTAAAACCTAGCTAAGGATTAACTAGTTATCACCCTAGAAAGTCAGTATGATTATTGATTTCGTGTTATGGAAAACGAGAGCAAGGCACTGCAGACGTCACCACTAAACTACTTAAAGCATTATAAGGACATGACACGAACTGGATCACCATCAAACACTCGACTGGGATTTCGTACTTCAGACAACTAAGAAAGATTGACGATCTAAAAAACTTTAAATAATCGATGACGTCTCCTCGATGAAACATTCATCACCTCTGGAAGATATCCAAGTCCACGATTAGACTAAAACCAGTAGGAACCAGATATAGTGTTAAACGCCCTTACCTCTCTCTCCTACACCACATCATTAGATTATTCGAGTTAAATTTCGGGATAAAATTCTCTTAAGGGGGTAAGACTGTGATAACTAGTGATTTTTTCTAAGTTATAGCATTTCATAAAACTATCACTTCATACTTTTATGCTACTATTTCATTAAAAATTCTTTAGCAAAATCTAAAAAAAATGACTTTTGTTGACTTTTACTATTCATAAATAGTTACGGTGTAACCTACTGTCAACCGAAAATTTTCTACAATCATAAATCACTTTTGATTCAAATATCTATTTTCTAAACGTCTACGATCACATACAATCAGTTAACGGGAAATCTTCCCGTGCGCAGCAAAAAACGTCACACAACGAGTACCGGCATGACAATAAGTTAAATTATGTCTAATTATCTTTAATCATTTTAATAAAACTTATATTCTTATAAGTTACTTCATATTTCTAGAAAACGTTTGCATAAAATGTGAATTTACGAGTTTCGTTTAAAATGAATAAAAACAGAAAACTACACGAACTTAAATAAATTCTGATACTAAGAAGAAACACGATAACTTTAAATCAAATTCTTTTTATATTTATAAGGTATCTAAACATAATTAAAATGCAT
This sequence comes from Tanacetum coccineum, assembly GCA_026074375.1. Lineage (NCBI taxonomy): Eukaryota > Viridiplantae > Streptophyta > Magnoliopsida > Asterales > Asteraceae > Tanacetum > Tanacetum coccineum. Next base: position 24,092 of record BQNB010098801.1, read on the forward strand.
GCTTAACTTCGATAACTTTCGGGTCACGATAAATTTAAAACTAAACTCGATAAACATCCGGACCAAAGACAAAATCGCAACTAGGATTCCTTTCCTAGGATCCTTAGCCGATTAGGACCACAAGGGAACAAAAAGGCTTAATTTTAGCTAAGTTGTCTAATGCATACATTTAACTTATTCTTATTTCCTTTCAAAACACACACACACTACACCAAAACACACACAAAAGCTCTCATTCTTTTCTTCTTTCTTCTTTGCTCGTCCGATCCAACACACACATAAACATTTTATATTTTTCCATTTTGTTCAAGAACATGAAGGTTTAAACACATCTGAGTTAACTATATTTAGTGTTTGGTATATGAAAACAACATTTGTGTTTTTCATTTAAGTTCTAATCCTTTTCAAAACCTTACTTTGTAAGTCTCAAAATATTACTAATCTTTGTACTTTTGGGAGTCTAATGATGCATAAATGTTAGTTGTACAAGGCGTTTCTAAAAATCAAAACTTTAAAAGTTTACAAAATAACTAAAAGGGGTGCGTTTGGTTCGGGAATTTAAACAAGGAAAAACAAGAAAAGTATCCGAGTGTCCTGGTGGTCATTTTGGTATATTAGAAATAAAATTTGTGTAAGGTTTTTGCTTATTTAGACATTCGGCTTATTTATTTAGCACTCAAAAAGCTTATTTAGGCATATTTTGGTCTCGGCACAAAAAGGAAACGAAAAGAAATTTCGTGTGTTGGCTTATTTTAAGTTTTAGCTTATTTCTTAGTTTATTCGTAGCTTATTTTTGTCACTATAAAGATTTTGAGTTTATTAGCTAGTTTCGGGCTTATTATAACTTATTTTGGGCTTAAACAGGCCTCGACCCAATAAGGAAAATAAGCGGCGGCTTATTTTGCCTTGGCTTATTATTTTTGGACTTATTATCTAGCTTATTGCCGGCTTATTTTGAAAACTAAAAGGATTTCAAACTTATG
>BQNB010098802.1:0-25073 GCA_026074375.1 Tanacetum coccineum
ATCGTGATGGAAGATTCACTTCAAATTTCTGGAGATCATTTCAAAAAGCTTTGGGTACAGATATTAGTATGAGCATTGCGTATCATCCCGAAACTAACAGCCAGAGCGAGAGAACCATTCAAACTCTCGAGGACATGCTACGTGCTTGCATGATCGATTTTGGCAAAGGTTGGGTTAAACATTTGCCGTTGGCCGAGTTTTCATACAACAACGGTTATCACGCTAGCATAAAGGCCGCCCCTTATGAGGCACTGTATGGCCGAAAATGTTGATCACCAGTGTGCTAGGCCGAGGTGGGGGAAGCCCAACTGACTGGCCCGTAATTAATCCAAGAAACAACGGAAAAGATCGTCCTAATCAAGCAAAGGATGCAAGCTGCACAGGATCGACAAAAGAGCTACGCTGATCGGAAACGAAAGCCGATGGAGTTCGAAGTTGGGGACAGAGTTATGCTCAAGGTCTCACCTTGGAAAGGAGTCGTACGGTTCGGTAAGCGGGGCAAGCTGAACCCGAGATATGTCGGACCTTTCAAGGTGTTAGCAAAAGTTGGGAAAGTTGCCTACAGGCTGGAACTTCCTCAAGAGTTGAGCAGAGTTCACCATACTTTCCATGTGTCTAATCTGAAGAAATGTTACGCTGACGAACCATTAGTCATGCCGTTAGAAGGAATTCATGTTGACGATAAGCTCCAGTTTGTGGAAGAGCCCGTTGAAATCATGGAACGGGAGATCAAACGATTGAAGCGAAGCCGGATACCATTGGTTAAGGTTCGCTGGAACTCTAGGCGGGGCCCTGAGTTCACCTGGGAACGTGAAGATTCGTTCAAACAAAAATACCCACAACTCTTCACAAACCGGGCTTCGTCATCCACTACAAGGTCTTAAGCTTTGAGGACAAAGCTCTTTTAACGGGTGGAGACTGTAACATTTCTCAATTTTAGGTCATTTTACGACTCCTATTATTTGTCACTATTTATTTTGGTCCGATACGCGTTTACTTTTAATTTTGCTTTTGAGCTAAATCGCGTAGACTAGAAATAACCATTTAATGTAAACGGTCATCAAATAAATTAAGGTTTACATCAACCAAGTAATATATAATTATTAAGAAGGTAATTATGTGCTTTGCGTATTTTATTTTTATTGGTCACGTAAAAGGGTTACGTTTCGCAATAAAATACATTTGGACACACCCCGGAAATACCTAGACTTACCTAGACTCAAACCAATACCCACTTTTACTACCTTAACCCAAAAATAAATCAATTTTGTGTATATAAACCACAAGGGGGCCGGTTATACACATAGGTACACATAAACCAACTAGAAATCTTCATTTTTGATCTTTAAGTACATGTACATCCCATTGGTAATTAATATTAGTCCTAATGGTCTCCTAATGGCTATTACACATTGGATAATAACCAAATTGTTTCTCTTTTGCCCCTTAGGCCACGGCTAAGCAACAAACACACACAAATCCATAAGATTTGTATGATCTTAGGTAAATCTTGTACATCATGCAAGTAATTAAAGATTGTACTTGTGTGGTTTAACAAAACAAGGTGTAGTTAACTAGAAAACTTCAAAAACCACCTCCTAGGGCACAAATTTGGTTCGGTTTGGGTTGTTTGTGAAACTAGGAGAGTAACTAGCTCATTGCCTATAAATACACACTCACACTTAACACTTAACACTCTTACAACTCACACTCACTCAAACCATAAACACATATACTCTTTTCTCTTGTTCGGGTCACAAACCGCACCCAAGCACACCCACACATCTTGTTTCGAGTCAACATATATTCACTAGGGTTTACATACGCGACCTCAAGGTTTACGCGAGCTAGGGTTTGAGTATACATTAAGCTTTGAAGCTTGGGTTAGTATTTTGGGTCGTGTCTCACACGTGAGTAGCTTCTTTTTGCACACACGCTCGAGAACAAGCTCTAGGACCACTTGTAAGTCGTATTCGAACCTATGGCAATTGTACTATACATGTTTTCCTTGTTATCTAGATTATATGTCGCGTATGGATATATATGATGCACTAGAGAAATTTCACGCATGTTAAATAAGAAACGTGCTAGTCATACGCACATATGCATACTTGTACACGACTTGTGTGGTACTAGAATATAATGAAACATGTAAAACATGACTTAAACCAGGGAAACCAATGAGCCACAATAAGCCTTGTGTAATCCAAACATGATCACGGATTGGGCCCAACCAGCCCAACAGCCTAAATGTGCGGACTGTTGCTTATTATACGCTCATTCAAGCTTATGGTTAAACTAGGAAGCGTATTAGACTGAAATATAACAAGTATGCCTAAAAAAATTCCTACTGGGCGAATTAGTCAAAGAGCTCGAACGAAACCAAGCGGGGTCTCCAATAAGCTTAATCTATGGACCCACAACTTATTTATAAGCTCTACGAGATTATTTAGGAGACCTACGAGCTTATTGAAACTAATATGGACCCTTAGTACCATTAAAAACCAAACGAACCCCAATTGGACTTAATGGCCCATTTACGTGACCACCAAAGCCCATAAGCCACAAATAAGCTTTGGCAGCTTATTTGTTGAGCTAGAGCTTTAAGGTTTATAAAAATCTAGAAAGTATATGGACCTTAATGGGACAAGCCCAGACCTTAAAACACTATGAGGGGACTCGTAATGGGCCCAAAGCCATTACCGGGGCTTACATTGCTTATTGGATAGCAAGGAAGTAAAGTCAGCCTTAATCAGCCCAAATAAGCTTAATAATCTGGAAATAAGTTGTTTAGTTTATGCAACCCTTTTTACCAAAACTTTCTGGGTCGAGTTAATTGTCGCTAACCGAGCTCCAATAAGCTCGAATAAGCTCAAGATTAGCTCCCCTTGAGCTTATTTTCAGCTTATCAGTTTAATAAAGCTAAAGGAGGGCTTATTTACTTTGAAACTTCACTTGGACCTTTAAATAGCTTATTGGACCTTAACGGGCGCATTAGGCCCAATAAGCATAAATATGCTCATCCAAGCTTATTTATAAGAAGTTTCAGCTTCTATGGCTTATTTGAAAGTAATAAAACCAATTTCCACTTGTTAGAACTTAATCGGGCTTAAAATGTGATTTTTACAAATTTAAGGACTAAAAGTGTCAACTTTGAAACTTGAGGGTTCAAATCTGTCAACTCACTGTTTTTGTAAGTTGAAGGACTGTTTTTGTCATTTCTAAAACTTTAGGGACTATTGGAACATATAAGGACCTAAAGTGTAATTTTGTAAAGTGGAAGGACCAAATGTGTACAAGTGGAAACTTAAAGTTAACATGTAAATTGTATATATTTTTATAAACTAGGGGTGTTTTGAAATTATTAGAAAAACCTAAAGGGTATTTTATAAACGAAAGTGATTTTTGTAAACACTTAACGGTACAGACAAATTATAATATTTTTCGGATATTATACGAGTTGAAACACGACTTAATAAATATGAATATTTATTAATAGCGTTATACGTAAACTAGAGCTTGTGTAATCGTACACCTTTCCAAGAGCCATCAAGTGAATACAAATTCAATAAACATTTGCACCACCACACAAGTGATACAGTTATATATAAAACTAACAAATTATTGTATTTTATATAAAAGTGTTTGCCTAAACTTCGGAGGACTAAGACTGGACCATATTACTTAGTGTATTTGCGGTGTGATTCATTTGCCTTACTTGGAATATATTATAAATTTTTTAGTGGACTATTTATAAGGGTGAGTTCTATAGCCTTGTTTGTTACAATTATTTAAAATGTTTTACATTGTTGGGTGAGACCATGCTTTGGTTTTATAAATTGGGTAGCAAGTGTACATTTTATACTATGATTACGTGTTTGCCTAAGTAGCGATAACCCACTGAGCCCTTTTATCATGAACTTTTAATTGCTAGATTGCAAGCGCGAATGTTATAAATAGATCTATTTAGGATTGACATCCCCGTTTGGGTGAGTAGCGCTCACTGTGTCGGGTTGCAAGACAACATACATATACCATGTCGGATTTGGGATTGTTGGGTTAGACATATTATGGCATTTATGGCCAATTAATTGCATTCATACATGTAGAGCTTCAGTGTATGAGCCTAGGAAAATGTAATTACTTTTTATGTGTTTGCATTTGTGGCTTAAATCATTCACACATGGAAATTTGCGAGCCTACCATTGGATATACATAAAACTATGGAATGCACCACTTTATGTTGGACGTTATATGCATGTTTTTTATGTCAATAAGGCTCCGAGCGTGCTCAGATAAATGGGGTCTACTCTTTAGAAGAGTCAGGCTAAATATGTTGGGGCGTATTTACAATTTTGGGAAATTTGTTATTAACGAAATCTTTAACTTACTGTTGTCGACAAATTGAGTTTGAGCTTAGGTAATCGAACAAGTGATTTTGTTACATCCAATGTATCTTTATAAGACACGTTTTAGTGGTGTTCTCTATCTTGTGTTATTGATATATGAAGAAGTGTGCTGGGGGGGGCGGGGGGTGAGGCGTAGGGGGAGGGCCGAGCGGGGGTTGGGGGGGGGGGCGGGGGGGTGGGGGGGGGGGGTGGGCCTCGGATATTCATCATTCCTCTTGCAACTCAGATTTGGGGGGTGTTAAACATTAAAAAGAAATGTTTTATTGAAAATATAAAATTGAAATTCACAATTTTACCGCCCAAAATAGCAAGGTTCTATAACAGAATACAACCCTTCACCACAAAAACGACAAAAAAGGGAGTGGAATTCTAGTGGTGCCCACTTCTTTATACCCGGGCGGCCCCTTTTTATATAAGGGACGCCTTGGACCGCCACAGCAACGGTTCATTTTTTTGTCCTATAAAAATACTGGGCCTACACCATCTGAAAAACATAACTCTTGCACGAATTTTTAAGATCTGTTATTCTTCTGCTTCCCTTTCTTTCTAAAACACATATCTTGATCACTAACATATCTTGATCTTGTTTTCAAGTGATTAATTCTTTCTTCCTCCCTTCTTCTTCTTCTTCCTCTAATCAAGTGCAAGAGAAGAACAATCGTATTCTTCTATATACGAATTGTTATCAAGTGATCTCTCTCTTCCTCCTCAAGATCACAAATCTTCATTACATATATTTAGTGTTGTTGTGTAAATTGGATTGTGTGTAGATCCAAGTGTGTAAATTATGTATTGGTGTGATTTGGATTGTGTGTCAATCCAAGGGTATATATATCTTGTGAGTGTGTAAAGACTTAGTGAAGTCTTAGATTGGTTCTAGCTAAGATTAGGACTCGACATCTAGCTTAGTGTCGGAAAAGAAAGTAAGCGACGTGTAAACGGTTTTCTCCACCTAAAGGGAGCTTGTTGACATAGTGAAATCTCGAGTGGAGTACTCGGGGAGTAGAGTAGGAACGAAGAGGTGCTTCGTTGCCGAACCACTATAAATCTTGGTGTCTTGGTTTAATCTCTTCTTTCTCTATCTCTTTATTGTTATTGCTTACTGTGAGTCCCTTGTTAAATAGATCTCTGCAGCCTATTAAGGATGATAGCCAAGATGTATAAATACAGTTGACTATGTAGAAACAAGTTATGAATACTATGTGTTAATGCGGAATCTTAACACAAGTACTAAGAAAAACAATGAAGAACTAAATAATAATTTCTATTAATCTGCCTTGAATGATTACAGATTACTAACTATGAGATATACTTTGTATGAGATGTATATAGAGATCGTCTGTCTAACTATGCCAAGAGGGATCCTTTTATAGACCAAGGATAAACCCTTATACTGGCTTTACAAATCGCGTTAATATCTTTCCTAAATATTCATAATATCTCTTAAACGGTACTAACTATTTTCTACTATCGGTACTAACTAACTGATCAGTACTTAACACTTTGTACTGTCAGTACTAACTATAACTATCAGTACTAACTATTAGTACTGTCGGTACTAAGTTAGGAAAACGTAATTCCCAACAATCCTCCCTTAAACATGAATGTTGAACTCTTTTAACTTCATGTTTCCTTCAGATTTATCTTCTTTAGCACATAGAGGATGTATCCAAACACTTTTAACATTTCTTGAGCTTTTAAACACTATCCATCTTCAGCAGCAACTTTCTCTTTTCAGCAACTCAGCAACATCTTTTCAGCAACAATCCAACTAAGTTGGCTTTGTAGTTTTTGGCAAACTACCAGTCATAAACGAATTTGATGTTCCTTTACCAGTAGCCGTTTGCTTTGGGATAGTTAACTCTTTATTTTAAAAACATGGTGAGTCAATTACCATACAGTTTTTGGTAAACTGTCAACCACCAATGGAATTGATTTGTCTTTACCAAATACTGTTTGCATTTGGACTAGCCAATGCTTTATTGCCATAACATGGTGCATTGATAAACCATATAGTTTTTAGCAAACTATCAGCTATCAACAGATTTGATTAGTCTTTACCAAGAACTGTTTGATCTTGGACTAGCCAACTCTTCACCAATGAAGCAAGGTGAGTTGAGTTCCCTCATTTTTGGTAAAATTGTCAACCATAAAACAGATTTGAGAAGTCTTTACACAAGCGTTTGTCTTATGGGATAGCAGTTTTTATGCCTGTTTAAGCATGGTGAACTGATGACTATTTGTTGTGTGTTTTGATATCAACACTCAAAGAAATCCTCTCTCATCTCCATCAGGCGTTTTCAGGTTCCTCCTAACTCTGCACCAGAGCTTCTTGATAAATATAATAACTCTTAATGCCATAGTACTGTCTTCTTCAGATTCTAATTTAAATTTCAAAACATTTTGCACCAGTACTTTCTTTCTCAAATGATCTTCTGTTCTACTAGATATGAATGACATTCTGCCTCAGTCACTAAATGTATGTACCCTGAAGAATCATGTAGCTTCTACTCACTATATTCAATCCTGCTGTGAATTCAAAAACTATCTTTCATTCTGGATTGAACATAACCATCAAATCTCCCCAAAGTACTCTATTAAATCCTTAGGTATCTCCATCTTGATTTCTTTATCCATCACCAGTTGAACACCAGCATTTAATCATCTATATCTCAATTATGGGAAAGCACCTCATTCAAGTACTATAGTATCTCTTTGTCCATTGCTTTAATCACCACATTTGATTTTATCACCTCTAAGTGTTCAGCTTTATCATCCTGTGGTTTAGTTCCAAGACACTCAGTTTTCCATTCTTTGATAGGATACTTCATGTCAAGTATTTCATAATCTACTTCTTTTTCCTCATCTGGAGCTATTGTTAAATGTAATCTCAGCTCATCATTCTCTTTCTCACTATCATCCTCAGAAGTGTTTTGTATGAATCTTCTTTTTTGTTATCTTTTGCCTAGTACACAAGTTTTTCCTTTCTGGTACTTTCTTCTTCTTTATTCTCCTCCTTGACTTCTTCTTTACTCTCCTCCTTGACCATTTCATTCTTAGAGGAATCAATTCCTTTTTCATTCATCTTTTTGATCAGTCTTTCATCTTCAGCAGACCCAATAGAAATGAAATCTTCATCTGACCTCTTTATCTTTTCATACAGAGCTTGTATTTCCTCAAACTTCTTGGTTTTCAATTCAGAATGCTTGAAGTTTCCTACATGCTTCAAGTAGGTCATCATTTGATTTCTCAGTTGATTCTTGGTAGGTGGTTTGTTCCTGATAGCTTCTGATCTTTGTTGAGCAAGGAATTTTCTTTGAGCAGCAATTATGTCATGAAGGAACTTTGCTCTTTCTTCTATTGTGAATTGCTCTCTTTCTTCTTCTTGAAGCTTCTCAGCAAGAAGTCTATCAGCCTCAATTCTTGCCTTTATGTCATCATAATTTCTTATGAGAGCTTCATTGGTAGCTTTTTCTTCAGCTATTATGTTTCTTTCTTCTTTACCTTCCCACTCTTCTTGTATTTTCCTAGCCATCTCTTCATCACTTTCAAGCTGTTTAAACTTCTTCTCAGCTTCAGGAATACCATCAGATTCACTTTCAGATTCATCCTCCTCTTCTATTTTCTTCTTTCCTTTGTCTTTTGGATCAATTTTTGGAAGAGGCTTTAATGTCAGAAGTGATCTTGTAGAGGTAGGCCTCGGGTCTGTTCAGTTTCTTCAATATCCTTCAACTCTACACCTTTCTCCTTCTCTCTGTAACTGTTTTGGCGATTAATCATGTGAGAAGAACCTTAGCTATTGTTTCATCATCTCTAAATATCTTCTTCAGTATGATCTTCAGTACCTTTTCTTTGCCCATCAGTACTTTCAATTTGCTCTTCAGTACCTTCATTTTGTTCATCGGTACCTTCAATTTGCCTGTCAGTACTAACTTTGGATCCGTCAGTACTAACTATTGGTCTGTCAGTACTAACTTTCTCCTTGTCAGTACTAACTGCCTCCTTGTCAGTACTAAGTACATCTTCAGTACTAAGTATATTCTCCTCAATCTCCTTGTCTTCATCCACTATATCCCTTGTCCTCCCTTCATCCTGAGCATTCTCTGTTTCCATATGATCAACTGTATCTTCAGGAATCTCATCAAATAGAGGATTTCCTTGAACTGATGATTCACCTTTAGCAAACTTCCTCCCTTGTTTGGATACAGACTCTTTGTGCACCCTTTGTTTCTTTGAGAAGCTCTTTCTTGTCAATCTTTGCTTCAATGAGACACTTTTCAGCCATGCTCTATGGTGTTTGATGACAGGTTTAGCTTGCTTCTTGAGCTTTGTGATCTGAGCCTTCAAGTGTTGTATTTCCTTGGCTTGATCTGAAACCTGTGCACATAAAGAGAGACAAAGATCATAGACACTTTGGAGAGTCATGTCACCCTCATTCCCTGAAAGGGATTTATCACTGGATGAATGACCTCCAAGATTCCCACCAAAAGTTTCTGGGATAGAATCAGGAATAATAGGAGTGGGTGAAGGTCTTGGGGATTGAGCAGGAGATGAGTCAGTCTGCGGCTCATTAGGTACTTCACTAGTGTGAGCAGGAGATGAGTCAGTCTGTGGCTCATGAGGTACTGCACTAGTGGGAGCAGGAGAGGGTGTAGGTTGTGCTTCAGATGGTCTTTCTGAAGGAGCACCCTCATCCTGAGTTGGTTGTACCAACATAGTAGCAAACAAAGGGGTGACTTTCCCTGAGAAATGCTTACCCTTCTTAACCATGAAAGAAAAGACTTTACTAGTTAAAGTATTTTTTTAGATTAGTCACTTTTTACAAGTCCATTAACAACAAACTTATTCAGATGTCTTACAATCCTTAGGGTACATAGTACCATGATTTGTCCAAAGATTATCCAGATAATCCAAGATCATATGTAATACAACATATTTATTCATGAACTTTTTATATATACACTATTTATAACTTGTTATGTACACTTTTTATACATAAAACCAAACTTGTACAATACTTATATTTCAATTATAACATGATATTAACATCCATATAACATATGTAGTAGTATACCAAATCATTAATAAGTGTAAAAATCCATTATTCATGTAGATAAGTTTCTTAGATGGTGATTAACTATATAAACATCATATATGCATAAAATCATGAAAGTAGAGAGATTAAGGTTTTTAGATAACCTTAATATGATGTAGGATGATGAACAATATGATCTAAACCCTTGTTTAGCAAACAAACCCTAGTTTCCAAGACTATGAAAACCCTAAAATCAAGAAAACCCTAATCTTGAACCTTCTTGCTTTAACACTTGTAAACCCCAAATAAAACCTTCTAAACACCTTGTGAATATCTTAAGATATGATGTAGGGAATGCATGTAAATGTGGTAAATAAATTTTTTGTATGGATTGTTTGGTGTTTGGAGTTTTTGGCCTGTGAGTTTTGAGAGAGACAAAGGGAGAATATGTGAGTTTTAACTAAGTAGAATGAAGAGTGTGTGTTACTTCCACTAGTGCAAGCCTTATATACACATAAGACTAGTCAAATTCACTATTAGGAAGTCTTAGACATAAGGAGGATTTCTAGGAAAGTCTTTGGTCAAGTCTTGCTAAAACTCTCATGGTTTAATTAGTTGTAGTTTGTACATATCAAGTTGGAAATTTTTGTGTGCTCTTTGTCCCTTGTTCTAGTTGTTGCCGTAGTTAAGTGGTGGGTGATAAGGGAGTACTAGTTTGGTCTTTGATATTCTTATCAAAATAACTAGTTATTTACTTGAAGTTTAAATGTAAATGGTTTACTTTTGTAAAGGTAAATACTTGTAAAGTGTATGTCTTGGTTTATTTCTTTTGCATAAAATTTTGGCTAAGGTGATATTTATGGGTGCAATTTTATAAAACTTTGAGTATTGGGTATAAACATGGGTATTTGTTGAAGCGTAATAAGTTTTGGTGGTTCCGGGTATGCCTAAACGTATTTTATAAATCGCGAAACGTTAAACACGTTACGTAACCACTAAAAATAAAGAAAGGCAAAGAAAATAGATTATACACCAAATAATTATTAACACTTGCTTGACCATAAACATTTAATTGTTTTGAAGCCCCGTTTACTGTTGAATTGAAATTTTTTAGCTTAGCGAATTAACTTAACGATTTCAATTAAAAGCAAACCGTACAAGACTGAAAAATAAATCGTGAATTTAATTGACTGACGTACAAAGTACCTAAAACACGGGGTGTTATTAGTCTTTCTTCCACATTAAATGAGCCTTTTCCTAAGGCTTGAAAGACACGACACTTGACGACGGTGCAGTCTTTGTGAAGAGGTGTGGATACTTCTTTCGGAATTGGTCTTCACGTTCCCATGTAAACTCATGACCTCTCCTGGTGTTCCATCGAACCTTGAAAATTGGGACATGGCTTTGCCTCAATTGTTTGACTTCTCGATCCATGATTTATGACCGTTATCTTTCGACCAAAATAAAGCATTGTCATCATCCACCTGGAGTACCTTCCAACGAACGGGAAACGGATCTTCGAAATAAACACTTCCTTTAAGTTAGATTCATGAAACGAATTGTGAAACCCTGCTTAGCACCTTGAGGAAGCCTCAAGCTCGTAAAGCAATGAATCCAACCTTTTCCAAACCTTGGAAAGGCCCAACATATCTGGGGTTTAATGTCCCCCGTTTGCCAAAACGTACGATTCCTTTCCAAGGCAAGACTTTAAGCATAACTTTATCTCCAACTTGAAATTCCATAGGCTTATGCTTTAAATAGGCATAACTCTTTTTTCGATCATGAGCGCTTGATTTCTCTTCATGATTGAATGATCTCTGGTCGTCTCTTGAACTAGCTCTGGTACCAGTGAAGTTGAACAGTCTCAACATCGCCCAACAAACAGGTGAACGACACTTTCGACCGTAAAGTGCTTCAAACAGTGCAGCCTTAATGCTAGCCTTAATGCTACATGAACACAACAAGAACACATCATGATCCTCGCGAGGTTTTATTTGATAGTCCTCTTCCGCTTTGTCTGTCAGTTTGTGATAGATAACGCAATGCTCATAACCAAATACGTACCCAAGTGCTTCTGAAGTATCACCCTCTAGAAATTGATGCGAACCTAGGGGATCTCGATCACAAATGATTGAGACGGTATCTCCAAGCCTTGTGACTACCTTTTTCCAGGTACATCTTGAAGTTTTCCAATGGGATCGGTTTCCCTCATAGAGTAACGAAGATTGCGGATTTAGTGAGTCGGTCCAAACAATTACCCAAATGGTGTCATAACTTGCGACGACTTAGGAATTCTCATGTACAAACCATACGTGATATTATCCCACTTCCATTGAGGTATCTATGGGTTGCACCAACAAACCTGATGGCCTTTAGTGTTCAGCCTTTGTCCTTACACATGTCAAACATTTGCCAAAAACGTAGGTGCGAATTCAACCTTCATATTGGGCCACCAATATAGTTTCCTTCACATCCTGAGATACATCTTGTCAGAAACCTCGGAATGGATAGAGTATATTTGACTTGTGGGACTCTTGGCAGTGATCACAGCCATAAATATGCCATAACAGGGTAACCAACACCTACCATTTAATGCATAGAGTACCACCGCGTGCGGTTTTTCAACTTATCCGTCTAAGTTATCTCTATATTCCATTGAATTTTCAATCAACCTACCTCCAAAATCTTCGAATCTTTTAGTTCATCTGGTTTCGTGCTTCAGCATGACTTCAAGACTTTTGGTTGGGGAATTTCAAACCATAGTCATGACTAAGGCTCGAACCCTAAATGGCTTCTTTTCATCTTTACGGCTTAAGGGCAATCGACCACTACGTTTGCTTTCCCCGGTGGTAACGTATTCACGAATCATAATCGCTGAGTCAACTCTAACCAACAATATCTGCCACATGTTCAGCTCAATTGATCAAGAATGTGTTGAATCTTGTTGAATTTGTGATACCGTACACTTGGTTCCATACAGATATGTCTCCATATTTTGTAAAGCAAACACAATATATTGCTCCAATTCCAAAGCATGAGTCTATAGGATCATCTCATTAAATCTTTAATTGGCGTGATGCATAGATCAATCCACACCTTCTCTCTTTGCATCAACACATCGCCCAAACCTTTAATTGAAGCATCACAATATACGATAAAATCTTCGCTTCCTTCAGGTAAAGCCAGAATTGGTGCACTACACAACTTCTACTTAATCAGTTAAAACACTACTTCTTGCTTGTCACCCCAATCAAACTTAACTCCTTTCTGAGTAAGCTTGGTCATTGACTTGGCGATCTTCGAAAATCCTTCGATGAATCTTCGATAATACCCAACAAGACCTAAAAATTGCCAAATCTCCATTGGCGTTTTAGGAGATGCCCAATCTTTAATAGATTCGATCTTGGAGGGATCCACATGAATGCCTTAACTATCAATCACGTGGCCGAGAAATTGTACCTTGGAAAGCCAAAATTCGCATTTAGAGAATTTAGCGTACAACCCCTTTCTTAAGCAATTCTAGAATTGCCTTAAGATGTTCTTCGTGTTCCTTCTTGTTCTTAGAGTAGATAAGAATATCGTCGATAAAGACGATCCCACATTTATCTAAAAATGGCTTGCATACGTGGTTTATGAGATCCATAAATACCGCTGGTGCGTTCGTCAAGCCAAATGGCATAACTTGGAACTCATAATGACCGTATCGAGTTCTGAATGTCGTCTTTGGAATATCTTCTTCACGTACTCAAAGCTGGTGATAACCTAATCACAAGTCTATCTTAGAATAAACACTGGATCCTTGTAGTTGATCAAATAAATCGTCGACCCTTGGGAGTGGATTATTCTTTACCGTCAGCTTGTTCAGCTCTCGGTAGTCAATGCACATTCAAAACGATCCATCTGAGGAACTGGGTCTTATGAAGCCTTTGCCGGATAGTTCCTTCAGTTGGTCCGATAATTCTTTCATTTCGGACGGGGCCAACTGATAAGGTGCCCGTGCTACAGGTGCAGCACCAGGTATCAAATCGATTTGGAATTCTACTTGTTGAGTCGGAAGGAGACCCGACAAGTCCTCAGGAAATACTTCAGGAAAATCTCGAACGATTGGTACGTCCTCAAGTCGCTTCTTCTCCGACTTGTCTTCAGTCTCCTTTGTAGTAACATGTACCAAAAAGATATAACATCCTTTTAGCATGTACTTCTGCATTTTAGTGCATGAGATGATGTTCAAACGAGTCTCGTTTCCTTGGTCGCTTCCGTCACCGCGAACAATCAACGTTTCATTTCCCCAGGGAATACGTATGATTTTCTCGGCACAAACGATGACAGCTTGGTACTTTGCCAACCAATCCATACCGATTACGACGTCGAAACTACCAAGTTCTACGGGCATTAAGTCTATGTTGAATGGGTGATTTAAAAAATTTAATGTACAACCCCGAATGATAGCGTTTAACCCAATTATTCTCCTGTCAGCTAGTTTAACATCATAATAAAGATCTAAGGTAGATGGTGTGATGTTAATTTAGGAGCTAAATGCAGTGGACACAAAGCTTCTATCGACACCAGTATCAAATATGACAGAAGCAGAGCGGTTGTTTAGAAGGAATGTAACCGTAATGATGTTTGAGTCTGGGTTTGTCCCTGCATAGCCTACCGCATACACTTTCGCTGGAGCATTGCCATTTCCACCTTGGTTACCGCGGTTGTTGTTCTTCAGTTTTGGACAATCCCTCTTGAAATGTCCCTGGGCTCCACATTCATAACAGGTAGGTTTTTTACCTGCCCTAATGCCCCGTTGGTTGTTAGTAGTGTTGGCATTTGTAGTACTCCTACAGTCACGCGCCAGATGGCCAACTCTGTTGCACTTGTGACATTTTGGAGCACATTGACCGTCATGGTGATAGTTGCATTTTGAGCACAGAGGTTTAGATCCTTTGTAAGGTTTCTTCTCACCAGACCCTGCAGCATAAGCTCTACTAGTGTTCTGCCTCTTGTTCTGTTGTTGTTGTTGGTTATCATCTTGCTTTCTTTTGTTTTCACTCTGTCATTCAGCAAAAGTGTGGATCTTCTTGTCCATCAGCTAAGTAGCAAATTTAATTGCATCCTGCATGGTTTTTGGCTTAGATGCCATTACACTTCTGTGAATTATGTCGAGCAAACCACCGACATATTTCTTAATCTTGTCTGACTCTTCAGGAAACATCCTGGCACACATCAATGCCAGTTCTTGAAATCGCTGGTTATAGCTTACCACATCGGTACCTTTAACCTTAAGATTCCACATCTAAACCTCCAACTTCTTAATCTCGCCCCTTGGGCAGTACTTGTCAGTCATCTTCTTTTTCAGGTTTGTCCAAGTCATTGCATAAGCAACATCGTGACCAACAGTCTTAACATAGGAGTTCCACCATGTTAGAGCACTTCGAAAAAGAGTACAAGTAGGAAACTTGATTTGGTTTTCCACAGAGCAGTTGCTTATACGAAACACAGTTTCCATTCTTTCAAACCACTGAGTCAACTCGATGACTCCTTCAGTACCCTTAAAGTATAGGGGTTTGCATTTCATGAATTCTGGGAAAGTGCACTCACGAGCAGGAGGAGCTTGTCTCCTTACACCCGTGCCTGAATTATGGCTGTCATTGCCATCCATGCTTCTGTCAGCATCACGTGTTGCTAGTGCATTAGCAACACCTTGATCGATCAATGCCTTAAGTTGAGCATTGGTGACAGATGTGGTGGTGGTTGTTGTGGCTGGTGTTGACCTTGTAGCTCTTTTTGGTGCCATTTTCTTCAAATCATAAGAAAATATAATACCAGTTAGATTTTATAAAATCATAACCATGACATGACATATGCACAATAAGTAAAGTGAGATCACATCACACAATGAAATATACAACTGAATTGAAATTAAAAATGGTGTAGCTAAATCGACATTCATTCGTAATAAATTCGATTACAGACATGACATAATCCATACATTCCATACATAATTTGGAAAAACATACATGATCAGTTCAGATACAAAATGATCCCTACCATTAGGTTACAAAAGGAAATATAAACAATCTAAAGCCTTACTAGCCAGGAGTTACCCGTAATACTTAGTAGGCTATATACAAAATAGCTACAACATAACAACTCTAAGAAGAACTACCGACCTCCTTTGGTATCTCGGGCTGTGCTGGACCGCTAGCGGGTCCCTGCTGACTCTAGAGCTCTGTCACATGTGTCTGCAGTGTCCTCAATAGTGTCAGTGTCTCCATAAGCTGTACCTGTTGGGTGCGGTCTGATACCCGCAAGGCTCCTATCTCAGCCTGCTGTGCTAGCAATGTAGTCCGCAGTGCTCTCACCACAGAACGGGTTGTGTCACTAGCATCCATCGGCCGTCCCTAGGCCTCACGGGAAAGTCTAGCCTCTCTCTCTATGAGTAAAGCAGTGTAAGCATGTGAGCGTCTATCCCTCTGTAGTAAGTTGAGCCGACCGCTCAACACCGCTCTAGCATCCTGTGCCTCATCAAGTCTCCCATAAATCTCATTAGTGTTCTGTCTAACAGTAGTGACAAAATTGGTCATCCGTCGACCCAACTATGTGTCATCAGTCACTGGTGCCCATGGCATGACCACAAGCATCTCATCCCAAGTGTCTGTAATCCCATAACCAACATCTTTCTCAGGGTCACATCTGATCTCATCATCCAAAGTGGCAACAAAACCATAATCCACCCTAAAACCTCCAGTAGGTCTAGCAGTAGGTGTAGATGAACTCTCACCGACCTTATATCTCGGACCTAGAGCAATACACAACCTCTTTCGAGGTGGTAAACAAACCTTGATCCGGTCCGCTCTATGGTCAGTAGAGGGTAAAAGCAAATGTGGTGATGATGTAGGTAATGGTATAGGTAGAAGTGGTGGTGTCCCTAATGGTAGGGTACTTGATGGTAGTGGATGGGAAGTAGATGGTGTCTCGGTTCTTAGCCAGATCATAGCAGCTCTGAATCCCAACGGATAAGTAGGACTGACAGGTGGTGGTGGAGATGATACAGGTAAGGGTGGTGATACTGGCAGTGGTGGAGATGGTATCTATGGTAGTGGTGATTATAGTGGAGTAAGTGGAGATGGTGGTGGGGTAGGTATGGCAAGAAATCTCTCAACCTCTTCCTCGAAGAGGAATGGTACAGGTGCCTGAGCTGAGATGGATATCCTAGCTGTAGTACGATGTACTGGTGGTGGTGGAACAGAGTCGGCCGGAGCTGGGTGCTCCTCCTCCTCCTCATCGTCCTCGTCCTCATCATCAGCATCGTCTCCGGAGGGATCCTCCTCATCCTCCTCATTATCTCTATTAGTGGGGTAATCTACTGGATCCTCCTCATGATCCTCCTCCGGATCGGACTCAGGAATATACCCTGGTAAATAGTGGGTGAGACAGCAGCAGGCAGTGGTTGCTCCTCAAATGGGAGTAAATCATCCTCTGGTGGCATAAACTCTGGATATACAGGCTCAGAGACAAACTCTATTGAAAGTGGTGCCTGCTCTGGCTCCTTAGGGCCAAGCACATAATCAGGAGATGGTGGGGCCTGAAAAGCGGATACCACATATGCATACGGATCCTCTGGCATCATGGGTAGTCCATCGACTCCCGAAGATCCTATGTCTGAAAACCCCTCAAATGGACTGGATACCGCCGTGTAGGTGACTGTGAAATCCTCTAAATCCGACATGACCAAATCTGAAAGTCAAAAGTAGCTTATATAAGTATTAATATAAGGCTCTTATCTTAATATACATAGTATTTTATAACGTGTATATCAATCATGAATCCATCTAGTCTAACCAACTAATGCAACACTAGTGTATGTATGTCCCGTGAAAATCCCTTTGTATGAATGCAATGTTTGAAAACGGTTATAGTCCAGCAAAAAATTTGACCTGGTTCTCTACAACCTTGGCTCTTGATACCAATCTGTAACACCCCCAAATTGGGTTGCAGCGGAATATAGGTCTGGGGTGGTACTTCATAGATCAATAGCACAAGATATATATAAGAACGATCATTTAAAAGTTGTTTAAAACTGATACATTGGATTTAAAAAATTATTGTTACATAAGTCCGAAACTTCACTTGTTTATTGTTTAAAATACATAGATTTTAGTCCATAACAAAATATATCTTCAAAATGTAATGCGACCAAATCTTTGATGCATACGACTTCCAAAATAACGACCACCAATGTATCCCTGGTCTTGTACCTCATTGATCTCCTAAGAAAACATTGCTTAAAACGTCAACAATAATGTTGGTGAATTCATAGGTTTGTAATAATGTATAATGTAGGACCGCCCAAGATTTCCCCATGAATGGCAACAGATGGCTAACATCATTAAAAATGTAATTACGTTTCCTAAGTCATGAATTACGTTTCTCTATGCTCATGACACTAAAGCTCGACATAAATGAATTGTAATATAAATTGCCAACATTGCCCGTGATGATGTTCTAACCCGCAACATCTTAAATCCGACATGGTATACGTTCGTTTGTCCAGTGATATCTAATCACCTGAACAGGGATCTTAATCTCAAATAGATCTATTCATAACATTCGCGCTCACATAGTAATTGACAGTTCATGATTGTGGGCTCAAAGGGTTATTGCTACTTAGGCAAACACGTAATCATAATGTAAAAATGTCCACTTGTGTCCAATTGTAAAATCATGCATGTTTCTCACCCTAAAACATGTAAATCATTATAAATGTAAAACGTAGGGCTATGAACTCACCTTGAGTGAGTGAATCAATAATGTAAATCACAAACTGAAAATGCGTAACGAATACGCCTGAATGCAACCTAATTAATTATAGGTCGTATGAGTACTAAGTACTTTGATTAACTAATACCGTATATAATTCTATATAGCTACATCACCATCTATTTGTATTTGAGAAATAATATTTATAAAGTTAAAATGTTTATAAATATTACATTAGTAAAAATGTCGTAACTTTCTCGTTTTAAGTCTGTTTTGTATGTTCTTTACGTCCACGCTTTCGTATTAAAAAGATACATCAAAATATTACATTTTAATATTTTTAGGTCCTTTGATGAACAGTGATTTTTACTGTTCATACACTTTTATAAATTTAATTATCGTAATCTCGTAAAATTCGTATCTTATTCGTTTTAACTCCGATTTTAGTAGTTCTTTCGAGCACGTATTCGTAATTAAAAGTTCTATCTAACAAAAGTATTTTCCAAAAAGTATCTAATGTGAACAGTAACTTGTTTTTATAAAAGTATTTATTATTGTAAACATGAAAAATCCATAACTCCTTCGTTATTGATCGAATAATTATCATTATTAATGTTTTGGAATTCTAAAAATATGTAATTTCTATGAAAAATAATTATGTATTTTTATCAAAATTGGAAAATAATAATTTTTTATAAAATTGTTTTTATAAAAGCTTTTATTATCGTAAAACTTGTAAATGGCGTATCTTCTTCGTTATGGCTTGGATTTTCGAGTTCTCTATATGCCTACGATCGTGATGACATGCAGTATTTTATAACAATATAAAATAAATACCTTATTGTGAAGTCCCAATAAACAGATCTTCTTTAGCCTGTTAAAGCTTAGTTAACCTGGATAAATCCAAACTAACTATAAGAGAAACTATGATTGTGAATACTACAAGTTATGCGGAATCTAACTTGCAATACTAAAAAGAACAATGAATACTAAAATTTAATATATTGATTGCAAATATTCTGCTAAGCTTACAGAATAGCTAACTATGAATTCATTATTCTAACTATGTCTTGGTTCCTTTTATACACCAAGGAAAACCCTATTGGGCTTATAAAATGCGTTCAGTGATCATGCATATCTATTCCTAATATATCTCATGCATATCACATAAGCAATACTAACTATATAATACTAACATCACTAACTATTAACTAACAGTACTAACTATACTGACAGTACTAACATTTATACTAGCAGTACTAACTAATATAACTAGCAGTACTAACTACTTAGTCTATTTCTTCAGTCTTTAACAGCAATATCAATATTGAGCCAGTAGTAGTAAAGTAGTACTGGCAGTAATAACTCAAAATTCCCAACAATCCTCCCCTAAACTTTATATTTACTTGTCAATCATCAAGTTTCTTTAGTGTAAGCATCTTGGTCATTACGAGGATGTATCCAAACATTTTACTACTCTTCAAGCATTGATTTGATGAATTTGATATGCTTAAATGCCATAGTATTTTCTTCTTCAGCTTCTAACTGCAAGTTCGGCATCTTCTCTAATAATTCCTTGATCAGTAGGTACTTTTTCTCTATTAGCATATTAATCTCCATAGGTGTACCATCCATAAATAGAGTGTGAACTCCACAATTTTCATGCAATTTCCATTTCAGTAATTGCATAACATTGTCTCTGTCTTGTCAGTGTTCCTTTCCTGTATGGATGCATCCTCTTCATCTAAACCATCATATGAAGACTCAACCTGTCTGTATTTCCTCCTTCTTGGTTGTGAGGTGCTTGACATCCTTTGTCTTTCTAATCTCTTGACCCATTTCGTTAGTCTGAGGATTTCCACAGCTTGAGCATCCTTCTCTTTCTCTAAGTTAAGCACCTGTTTTGATAATTTTGTACACATAGTCATCAATTCCTGTAGTTTTAGTCTACCCTCATCACTTCCAGGTGTGTAACCTCCTGGGAGAGGTAAATCATGGGGTGTGATTGGTACATTAGCCATCAATTCAAATTGATGTTCCATCATGCCCTCCTTACTTCCAGATGTGTGACCTTCTGAGATAGGTGGTTTAATGGGCTGTTCAAGCACTCTCTCAGACCTAGTCTGAGCAGGAGCACCCTTTATGGTGTCTTAGCGCCTGGGACTGCCACCTGTATCCATTCCCTGAGGAATATCAACATTAGGCATTGCCATGGTCTAGGTCCTAATTATGTTATCATTGTCATGTGCTGCATCTAAGCTAGCAGCAGTAGTGATAGCCCTTTCCACACTGTCACCCCCTCCTTATGAACAGCCTCATCTGCTCCAAGGTCTTAAGGTACACTAGTCTGAGGTAACTTAGTGTCCTTTTTGGTTCTCCTACGTTTTTGAGTCTTTCTTTTTCTTTGATAGGTAGTTGAAGATAGGAGTAGTTGCTCAATGTGAGCTTCAGTTTGAGGTTTATGAAAATTTGGTTGTGAAGTAGAGGGTGTGGGTTGGGGTTCAGGGGGTGTTGCTAAACCTTCACCCTGAGGTGCTTAGTTATGCATCAACAGTATTAACGGTAACAAGCAGTACTAATATTAGCCTGGCAGTATTAACTTTTTGCCTAGCAGTACTAATATTAGTCTAATCAGGAGACAAAACAAGACATTCAGTTTCAATGAAAAGAACATTGTTTTTCTTGTCACACATTTGTGAGACAAAGAAAAGATTAAACTTTAGTTCATTTACAAAAAACACATCTTCAAAGTCTAACTTATCTGTTCTTATCTTTCCATTTCTTGTTATCTTACCACCTCTAGCACTTCCACCAAAGGCAACAAAACCTCCATAAATGTCTTGATAGTCAGTAAGAAAGTCTTTGTTCCCTGTCATGTGCCT
This sequence comes from Tanacetum coccineum, assembly GCA_026074375.1. NCBI lineage: Eukaryota > Viridiplantae > Streptophyta > Magnoliopsida > Asterales > Asteraceae > Tanacetum > Tanacetum coccineum. The sequence goes on from BQNB010098802.1 coordinate 21,081, forward strand.
GGAACATCCACTGTCAAATATTCCTTTATACTTCAAAGCTTGTTGTGGATTTCCCTGCAAAAAAGTAAGAGAGTCACTGTGTCTTGGGGACCCAAGCCACTACTGACTTGAGTCTCCCTTGTGGATCTATATAATTTACTCTTTTTGAGATCTATGATCCACTATTGTCTTTAGAGACATTGTTTAAATTAGTCTTTTTAGGTCTCCAAACACAACCTGCTGAGGCCTTAACAACAGTGACCCCATTTCCCTTAACAACACTAACTGCTATTTGCCCAGCAGTATTAACACCATTTATTCTGACAGTATTAACTTTTTTACTTGAAATCTTGGTATTTGGTGTTGTTGATTTATAAAAAGACCTTCTAATAGGTGAGTGAGACTTATGAAAAGCATTTGTTTTTAATTTTGAAACATTTACTCTATTTGTATGGGTAGCAGTATTAACTTGTCTGAATATACTAGTTGATGTTGTTGCTCTTAGAGAGCTTTGCTTGGCAGCACTAACTAGTACTCTTCCAAACCTTGTCAAGACTGCATATGGAACAAATTTATTTTGATGATTTATTCTCTGAGCACTGTTCCAAACTGGTCTAATTACCCTTTGACCAGTATTCTTTCCTATATTTTTCAAAACAGACTTTTTAGCCATTCTCTTTTTATGAAAATCATAGTCTTTTATTAGATGGTTGTAACTGCCACAAACAAAACAGGCTTTCTTTGTAAACCCAAATCCTAACCCCAGTTTTTGAGTCATTTTCCCTTTCCAATCTCTTCTATCTACCTTATGATTTTTAGTGATTATGCTAGGTTTTTCAGCTTGTTTAGGTTTAACAAATTCATTCCTAGCATTAGTAAACTCAATCCTTTTAAAACTAGGTTTGTCTGTTTCTTGCAAATCATTAGATTGAAAAATATCCTTATCATCACTAACCTAATCTTTAATGATAACTCCACTAGGCCTAACAGATTCAACTCTAGGCATTTTTACACTAGTATTGCTAGTTTAAGAGGTACCTTTTTCAACTTGAAACACACTAGCACTAGTCTTATTTGCTGTAGGCCTATAAACAGAATCATCCAATCCTGCAAAAGATAGGTTAGTTAGTGGAGGCATGTAGTTCCCAGTTAAAGGAGGAGGAACAGCATGATTTCCATTATCCTTTTTAAACCTATTATTTGTTTTATTGTCATCTCCATCATTTGAACGACTATCAAAGACACTATTAAACAATTTACTACCACTTGAATCATTTTCATTCAATTGATATCAATATCCTAGACCAGTTTTATCTTTAGAACTTAATTGACTATTAATCAGCTTATTTAAGCTTTTAGAAGATGTTTCAAACTGTTCTAGTTTAGCTTTTAAATTATCTTTTTCTCTTAAGGTTTCATCTAACCGATTTTTAAGTCTAGTGATAGCATTACTTTTGTCTTTTACTTCAAATTCTAAGGCTGTAATCTTTTCTTCATAGACAACTTCATTTTTCTGATGAACAACTAACTGTGCCTCTACAGATTCTAGGCCTAACTGGTAAACTACAATTTCTAGATTAGCCTTACTAAGAGTTTGTCGCTGTTCATCAAACTATTTTTGAAGTTTTTCATATGTTTTTACATAGTTTTTAGAACAAGATTGTACCTCTGTGTCAGACCCTGAGGAGTTTGAAGTGTAGGCCATAAGAGCAAACTTAGTTGGTTCATCTTGAGCTATATAACTCCAGTCATATCCTAATCTATCTTGGACAATCAAAGCATTGTCCTAACACTAGTACAAAAAGTGGTATTGGTTACACCAAAAATGTGTGACTATATACATATAGTCACACACGCAAAAAGTTCTGTTTGTGACAAAAGTTCGCGCGGCCGTAGGTCACCTACGGTAAGGCATTCGAGTTAGTCACACATAAGAAAGCTTTAGTGTCCGTATCCACGTTTTTTGTGTGACTAAATAGGTACAATTTAGTGACCGTAAACAATGTACAACCAATAAAGCATGTTTTTTTGTATATTTAGTCACATACAATTAAACATAGAGTGGCCAAAAGTGTTAATATGTATGACCATATGGTATTTAAAGTGAAGAAATGTGTATTTTGTGTGACTATTATTCATCCAATTGCCACATGAATTTTATGTTTGTGTGACCTTTTGTAATATTTAGCCACACAAAGCATGTTTGTTTTTGGTATTTATTCACATACAACTAGGCATAAAGTGACCAAAAGTGTTAATAAGTGTGACCATATGGTGTTTAAATTGAAGAAATGTGTATTTTGTGTGACTATTGATCATCCAATGGCCACATGAATTTGAAGTTTGTGTGACCTTTTGTAATATTTAGCCACATAAAGCATGTTTTTTTAGGTATTTAGTCACATACAACTAAGCATAAAGTGACCAAAAGTGTTAATAAGTGTGACCATATGGTGTTTAAATAGAAGAAATGTGTATTATTTTGACTAAATCGAATTTTCATACCAATGGCCACAATTAATTTTATGTTGTTGCCATTTGTAATATTAAGTCACACAAAGCATGTTTCCTTGGGTGTCCTAGTCACATATAATAAGCATAAAGTATGCCAAAAGTGTTAATAAGCGTAACCATAGGTGTTTAAATTGAAGAAATGTGTATTTTGTGTGACAATTGATCATCCAAAAGTCACAGAAATTTTGTGTTAGTGTGGCCTTTTGTAATATTTAGTCACACAAACGCATGTTAGTTTGGTATACTTATCACAATATATTGAAGCTTCAAGTTAGCCAAAAGTGTAAAAATGGGACTATATGGTGTTTAAAAGTGAACAAATGATGTATTTTGTGTGACTATTGAACATCCAATGGCAATGAATTTTATGTTTGTTGGCCTTTTGTAAGATTATTGTCACACAAAGCAAGTTTTGGTTTGGGTATTTTAGTCACATACAACTAAGCAAAAAGTGACCAAAATTGTTTAATAATGTACCATTATGGCTGTAAAAACGTTGAAGAAATGAGTATTTGTGTGACTATTATCATCTAATGGCCACAATGAAATTATGTTGTGTGGCCAATTGTAATATATAGTCACACATAGGCATGTTTCTTTTGGTGTTTAGATCACATACAATTAAGCATAAAGTGGCCAAAAGTGTTAATAAGTGTGACCATATGGTGTTTAAATTGAAGAAATGTGTATTTTGTGTGACTATTGATCATCCAATGGCCACATGAATTTTATGTTTGTGTGACCTTTTGTAATATTTAGCCACACAAAGCATGTTTGTTTTGGGTATTTAGTCACATACAACTAGGCATAAAGTGACCAAAAGTGTTAATAAGTGTGACCATATGGTGTTTAAATTAAAGAAATGTGTATTTTGTGTGACTATTGATCATCTAATGGTCACATAAATTTTATATTAGTGTGGCCTTCTGTAATATTTTGTCATACAAAGCATGTTTGTTTTGGGTATTTAGTCACATATATTTAAGCATAAAGTAGCCAAAAGTGTTAATAAGTGTGACCATATGGTGTTTAAAGTGAAGAAATGTGTATTTTGTGTGACTATTGATCATCCAATGGCCACATAAATTTTATTTTTGTGTGGCCTTTTGTAACATTTAGTCACATAAAACATGTTTATTTTGGGTATTTAGTCACATACAATTAAGCATAAAGTGACCAAAAGTGTTAATAAGTGTGACCATATGGTGTTTAAAGTGAAGAAATGTGTATTTTGTGTGACTATTGATCATCCAATGGCCACATGAATTTTATGTTTGTGTGGCCTTTTGTAATATTTAGTCACACAAAGAATTAAGCAAACAATGACCAAAAAGTGTTAACAAGTGTGACCATATGCATCTTTTAGTCACATTTAAGAAATCAATATATATCAAAACAAAATCAAATATCAAAATAAATTCAAATACAATAAAACTGGAATGTATATAACTGAACCAATATAAAATTGTAATGTCGAATATACTAAACTTCTCAATAAAC
>BQNB010098803.1:0-25073 GCA_026074375.1 Tanacetum coccineum
AATAGTTTTGTAGTTTTAAGTTTTATAATTTTAGTGTTTAGGATATAGATTTTAAGATAGGTGGGTAGTTTTGAGGCTAACGGGTATCAACGAAAAATAAAACGAAAGTTAAAGTAGAACCACGAAGTAAAAACGAACAATATAAAAATAGTTCTACATAAATCGGGATACTTTTCTAAAAATTTTAATTACGTACGGTTAGAGACGGATAATGATTATGAACGTTGCTCGCAATTAATTAAAACGACGATTTTAATAAAACCGACTATAAATAAATAAAAAGTATATTCTTAAAATTTCGAGAATAAATTTAAGTTCGGATTAAATAGTGACCTGAGATACGAGGTTTTACATCTTTTTTCTACAATGGATAATTCCACCATGAAACTCTTCGGATGGCCAACCGTTGAAGCTCCATCAATACATATGTAATAACTTTTGTAACTGACAAACCTCTTGGTGCTAATGTCTGTACTCTAAACTAAAACTGCCGAATCAATAACAGCAGGAACCTTTGTGTTGGGCAAATGAAAAGCACACGATACTTAATTCTACAAAGTATTACTACTCCACATTTACTCCACAAACTGAATCTTATATTATAATAGATGATTAAGTTATCATCATGGAATGTTGGTTGTAGTTGGCCCAGAACATAGTGAAGATAATCAATGCCTAGCTAATTACTCTTTTCTTCTTAGTGGGAAAGAAAGTGGGCACAAAACCTTTAATGCCACTTAATTGGGAGACACTTTAAAGCTTCCATCTCAATAAGTGGCTAATTAAGATCCTTATATCTAGCCACTTAATTTAGTAAACAAGCCTAGGTCGTGTAATCACTTTCCAAAGAAGATTATTTGACCTTATGCCCGAGTTACACGAATGTCTCCTTAAGATAAAATCAAGTGTTTGTTCTTGTTTGAGACACAAATCAAAAACCCTTTGCTTATAAGTGTTTTTTGTTTTTCTCTGTGTTTTTCATGCAATTGTGATCCCTATTTATAGGGGATTTACTCAAACCCTAGTCAATGGAAATTATAAGAGATTAATGGGCCCATTAATCTCTTCCATAATTAGTCTCTATAATTATAGGAATTAATAGTTACATGATCAATTTAAATAGGGTCATTTAATGTAGTCAAACCTGTCATTTGAATAGGTCAAAGTTGTTACAAACATTTAATGTTAAAACCACTCTTTTAATAGGTCAATGTGGTTACAAACATTTAATGTTGAAATCGCCCATTTAATCTAACCACTAAAAGAGTCAGGGAAAAATCAGTGACTTGATGGGTGTACACTCCGTACCTTCAAACTCATTTCTAAGTATGACCTGATTCCTACAATTGCACTAAATTTCCAGCAATCCTCTCCAATTTAGTACAATTCCTTTTGCATGAAAATTAAACATAAAATAAAACATGTGCATAAACAAAAATATCGTGAGGATTGAATTTCCATCTTAGTTCATTACACGTTCAAATATTCGAGAATCATGGTGTTCTAAGAATTAAACCCTTTAACCCATTTGAATACCTGAAGATAAAATACACACAAGTTTTCAAACACTTAAATGCTCTGACACTATACAAGCCATGTGTCCATATCTAATTCATAAATGTTGTAAGAGCTAAAAGTCCAAAGCTCCCTAAGGCGGCAAAACCTCAACAATTACATAGGTGGTTCCTCTTTATTCATGCCCACGCTAAGCATTTTTTCAAAGAAGTAACCATTGAGAAGTAAAGTCTCCATCCTCTTTTTTAGTAGGTTCCAAGCACATCCTTGGGATAATTGTAAAACATGTGCTTCAGTCCACAGAACGTTCAGCTTTCCACATTGAACTCAACTACCAAGTTTTCTCAATAGGGAGTTGGGTGTCTTAGCATTCAGTGACTTGTTTGGACTTTAAACTCATCCCTTCAACAGACTTTAAAATCAAGTCTCTAGCCAATCCCTTCGTCAAGTGATTAGCTAAGTTTTGTTGAAACGTCACAAACTCTATGGATATCACCCCATTTGATTACGCCAAAATTATACATATTTTTAGTGGCGTTATTATATATATATTAGCATTTTTCGTGAACTTTCGATACTTAATAGCATGAAATATGTGTAGGTTCACTTGAAGATAGTTCAAGCATAAAGAGTTAAAGATACCAATGTTTATATCATATGGAAGTCAAGCTAAATGAAGATAAAGAAATAAACTCTAAAAATAAAGCAAGTACGCCGCACAAACACTTTTGTGTGCCGCACTTTTCCCTGAAGTTAATGAAATAGTCATAGCCAATGTGCGCCGTACTTTCCAATATCTGCGATGTACTTGTTCCCTGCATTTATGAAACTTTGCCGCCAAGTAGTAAAGTACGTCGCACAAACTTATAAGTGCGCCACACTTCCCCTCCTGGACAACCTATAAATACCGGGCAATCATTTAGCCATTTAACATACATCCACAACAACAATCAAGAATCAAACCAATCATCATTATCTAGTCTCTAGTACGAATTCTAGAAGAAGAACATCAAGGCGAGGTTATAATTATATTGAATAAAAATTGTTATTTAGATTTGGTTATTTGTAATTGGGTTACTTGTAACATTTGTGTAATATGTAATCTATTTGAATCTAGTATGTCTTATGTTACTCTTTTCATTCCTATTATTATGAACTCGGTAGCCATGAGAGGCTAAACCTCTTATGACTAATCGGATATGTTAATAATGTAAAGAAGCGTTTGGTATTATTATGATCTTGTTAACCTTATATTTGTATTAAAATACTATTGTATTCAATCTTATCAACTTTGTTTATCACTTTTGATGGTATATGCATAATGGTATAGGTCGAAAGACCCATTGTGTATTATATGGTTTTAAATATTTGTCTATGATCTTTATCATTTGGTTGGAGGAATCTACTTATATTAATTGATAAACAAAATAGATTTGATATCATAGTGACTTGGTTAATTGAGTGACATATTTGATTAAGTCAAATCAAATATAAGTCTTGAGTTAAAACGGATACTTTGTGAAAACGCTCTTTTGACGAGAAAAGCTTTTTATGAATTAAAAATAAAATTGAGATCATGATTGCTAGGAATTATTGTAAACAGACTTAAGTCTGGTAGTTATAGAGTTAAGTCTGGTAGACATAGTTAAGTCTGCCAGTCAATCAGCAGTCTTACGGTACTAATACATGCCACTGTAGCATAAGTATCAAAGTAGTCTATCCCTGACTTTTTTTTAAAGCCCTGAATGACCAGCCTTGCCTTGAACTTTTCAATAGTTCCATCTACCTTCAATTTTCTTTTGAAGATCCATTTGTAACTTAGAGATAGATCAGCCAACACCCAAGTGTTGTTGCCCATGATGGAGTCCATCTCATCATTAATTGCTTCTTTCTAGAAAGCAACATCTTGGGACTTCATTGCTTCATCAAATGTTTTTGGGTCATCCTCAACATTAAAGCAATAGGAGTGTTGGTCAGATACCTCATCCCTTATTCCTTCAATTAAATATAATTGAAATTCAGGTCCAAAATCCTTTAGAGTCTTATTCCTTTTGCGTTTTCTAAGCTCAGGTTCAGGTTGCTGAACAACCTCTTCAGGGACAACTGAACAACCAATATCTTCAGTTCCATTTACCAAGGACCTCTGACTTGGTTTAGGGACTGATGAGAATCTATTCTCATCAAAGATAGCATCCCTTGATTCAATTATTGAGTTAATTAAAACTAAATCATTAGGCTTAATGACATAAAACCTAAAAGCCTTGGAATGCTCAGCATATCCAACAAAGATGCATTCAATGCCTCTTTCACCTAAAGTTTTTAGCTTTGGATTAGGAAGTCTTACAACTGCCCTACAACCCTAAACCCTAAGGTAGTTCAGGTTTGGTTTCCTTTTATTGGGAACCCTATTTAATAAATAGCAAGTTGTTAACATAGCTTCACCCCAGAACCCTTGACTCAGTCCTGAGTAGGACAACATGGAATTAATCATTTATTTTAGTACTCTATTTTTCCTTTCAGATATACCATTTTGTTGTGGAGTATAAGGGGCAGTCGTTTCATAGATAGTACTAACAGACTAAAAATACAGAGTACCCATGTACTCACCTCCCCTATCAGTCCTAAATCTTTTAATTTGGGACCCTTATTGTAATTCAACTTCAGTTTGGAATACTTTGAATTTATCTAATGCTTCATCCTTTGAATGTAATAAATAAACATAACAAAACCTAGAAGCATCGTCAATAAATGTCACAAAGTATTTTTATTCCTAGTGAAGCAGTAGCATGCAGATCACATAAATCACTGTGAATCAGCTCCAAAATTTTAGTTTTACGTTTTACATTTTGAATGGTTTCTTAGTTATTTTGTTCAGCATGCAAGTCTTACACTTTTTAGTGTCCATGTTAAAAGCTAGGATTAATAAAAATAAGGGGGGTTTTAGTGAGAGGGTAGAGAGAGTGTTGTACTCAAATTAAGAGACAAAAAAAAAAAAAATTAAAAAAGTATTAATAATATAAAAAAAAGTAAAAAAGAAAAGATTATAAAATAAAAAATAAAAAATTTAAAATTAAATTATATAAAAAAAAAAAATGAAATAACAAAAACTCCCCATTATCTACACCCACCTGGCCCACCTAATTCCCCCACCTCCCCCCATACGCAACCAAACCCACCCCACTATCCCCCCCCCACCCCGACGCACGAACACCGCCCCAAACAACCCCCCCCCTCACAAACACACCCTAGGAGACGGAGCGGGAGAGGGCTGGGAGGCGGGTCGGGGTCCGGGGGGCGGGGGGCGGCACCCTGGGCTGGTGGGGGGTGGCTAGGTTGCGTGGGGTGTGGAATGTATTACTGGAGGGGGGGCGGGCGCGCGGGTGGGTATTTTGATTTGGGGGAATATGATTATAGTGTAATGTATTATAATTGCTGTCATTGCTTCAGGTCTATGGTAGCACCTTGAGGTCAAAAGACAAAAACCCCTCAAACTTAATGATTTCAAGTCCTATGACCTAGTCGTCAAGAACCACAGGTAGACAAGGGATGGTTTTTGTGACAGACAATACCATGGAAGGAATGGCCAAGTCCCCACCCTAATACAGCCCGCCATCCCATCAACCCGATACCAACTCCACACAAACCCTCACCACACACGACTCAGGCGACGGTTAATCCCTAGCTTTTAACAGGGACACTAAAAAATGTAAGACATGCATGCTAACAACAAATCATAACTAAGAAACCAATCCAAATGTAAAACCGAAAAACTAAATTATGGAGCTGATTCCACAGTGATTTATGTCAACTCATGCTAACTGCTTTCACTAGACTAAAAAATACTTTGTGACATTTATTGACGATGCCTTCCTTCTAGGTTTTGTTTATGTTTCTTTATTACAATCAAAGATGAAGCAATAGATGAATTCAACAGTATTCCCAAACGGAAGATTGAATTACAATAATGGATCCAAATTAAAAGATTTAAGACGATAATGGAGGTGAGTTTACATGTTCCTCTGTAATATTTTAGATCCAGAATTATGTACAAACTAATGAAACGACTGCCACCTCATTCTCCACATACAAAATGGGATAAAGTTCTAAAGGAAAAATAGAGTTACCTCAACTTAAAAGATTAACTACATGTTGTCCTACTCAGACTGAGTCAAGGTTCTGGTGAAGCTATTTAACAACTTGCTAATTATTCAATCGCGGTTCCCAATTCCCATGAATACAAACCTGAACTACCTAGGTTAGGTTGGAGGGCAGTTGTAAGACATCCTGATCTCGAAGCAAAAACTTTAGGTGAAAAGGCACTGAATGCATCTTTGATTGATATGCTGAAGCATTTCAAGTCTTTTAGGGTTTATGTCATTAAGCCGAAATGACTTTAAGTTTTAATTAACTCAATAATTGAATCAAGGGATGCTATCTTTGATGAGAATAGAATTCCTGATCATCCCTAAAACCAAGTCAAATGATAGGTCCTTGTAAAACATGACGAAACTGATAGATATTGGTTGTTCAGTTGGTCCCTGAAAGGTTTGTTCAGTATCAACCTAACCAGCGCTTTAGAAAACAGCAACAGGAATAAGACTCTCAAGGAATTATTGGACCTTGTAAATTTCACTTACTATTTAATTGAAGAACACGGGATGAGTTCTAACCAACACCCAAATGCTTTATGATGTTGAGATGACCCAAAAACAATTTGATGAAGCAATGAAGTCCCAAATGTTGCTTTCTAGAAAGAAGCAATTAATGATGAGATGGAACTTCATCATGGGCAACAACACTTGGGTGTTGGACTGATACTATCTCCAAGAGTTACAATTGGATCTCAAAAGAAAATTGAAGGTAGATGGCAAGCTATTAAAAGTTCAAGGCAAAAGGCTTGTCATCCAGTGGCTTTAACAAAAGTCAGGTGGATAGACTACTTTGGATACTTATGCCCACGTGCCATGTCATATTAGAGAACCAGAGTAAGACTGCTGTTACGCCGATACTTCATTAACACAGAGCTAATTCATTGCGCAATCCTTATCAATAGTTCACGATCACTAATATGGCGATTGTGAAGACTCTATTCTAGAATGTGTAGAAGCGTTTCGGCATGAACAGAGAGTGCGTGATAGCAACATATACTCACAATAAACACTCTAACTCTCACACTGAGACTTCTCTCATGCCTTACACACGCAATAGAAAACAAGAGTGTGTAAACCTAATATACCAAGTCTCTATTCCTAACATATATCCAGGACTGAGCAGCATGCTCATCGGCTAATCAAATCAGACTATACATCTTTATATGTAGATTCGAATCGACTTCGTGTTATTAACCACAATTATTAAAACACTAACTAGAAGTTGCCAAATTCCTTCCTTATATAGGTTTTGTCGAACTGCGTGACTATAATATCACTTAACTTGCTAAGCTATTAAACGAACAATAGTAAGCTAGCGTCTATTACCAATGTAACTGCGAAACTTTGAACTCAGAAGTACTAACGACATACACATCTTTGCCTATATGCTTAGTTCACCACGACTAATGCGCTACGACTAGCTATTGGCTGCGAGACCGAACTAGATTCACGCCATACGCGTGAAGAACAGGAACAGTGTCATCTCGTCAACTCCAGTGTCTGACTCCTAGACCTATGATCTGCAGGCGCGGCCGCGAGATCGTATGGGCTGGTATCACACTTGGAATAGGAGCTGTTGGAGGCATGGGGAGACAATGGGTGAGAGCATGCAGATTTCATCACCTCGGGAATGATTAACATTATAATCTAATGGGAATAGCTAGGTGTTGCTCCAAGCTCCATGTTATGATAAGAATGAGATACGGACAAAAGTCAATAACTGGGATTCGCACAGACTAGTGTAGTAGACCCTATGATTAAAGTGAGACTAAGGCCCTAACTAAACGGACTCAGACAGACCATGCTATCCTGGCAACCAAGACTGAGATATAGTCTTACGGATACAGGGAATGATACAGAGCTATAAGAGAACTTATCATATCTCTAGCCTATAAGCCTTCACCACAAAGACTAATCTAAGGCATTACTGACATATCTTATAGCGAGAGTTCACGCTGAGCATGCGTGGAGTTAGGTAAACTAACGCAGAGTCTCATACTCGACATCACCATTTGTCTGCCTGAGGACTACCTCCAGTTGGCACTGGATCTAGCGCTATAGTTCAACACTGTACTGTACGTACTTACAAGACAACTTCCACATTGTGCATATACTCTATTTTCACAGCAGACATCTACTGAGTGAGTATTCCTCTACATGCTCGCGAACAGTAGGTTCACACTGAGATATGACATAGTTCTAGAGCATCTAGGATGCAATCACATGATCTGATGATGTAGGCGGGGGATGAGGGCATGACAGTCATATAGCGCTCCCTTCCAGATAGTCGATTGTAGCTACTGGTCCCTGCTGTCATGGAGGTGTGGGAAGTTGATATTATGCTTAGCGCTAGAAAATACAAACTATGCACACACACACATCAACATACGTAAATTCTTTGAATCTATACTGACATAATCGCAAATGGAAGCAATCGGGGGGTTGGTATATATGGTGGGTTTACAACGTACTCACAACTCATTCGTACATTCCTTCTCATGTGTCTAGATCTCAACATAACTCCTGATCAGCACCTAATTTCTATCCTGCTTGGGGCTGAGTAGGCGTGCTACAAGATAGCGCAGACTGACTGCTTCATGGCTTCTAGCATCAGACGCACACCTATGCGCGAGCATAGGACATTATAACGAGTACTCTCTCAAGAACGAGATCTCATCAATGCGATAGTGGCTATGAAATCTCGTCACAAGATGAGCAGGAGAATGGAGTGTGATGATCAATAGATAGCAGTCTTTGTGAGGAGCTCTTGCAATGCACTCAATCACAACTTAGTTGCTCATAACTGATGATCATAGACGAAGGACTCATTCTAGACAGACTTATAGATATCACTAATAATGACTCTGTTCATAATGTCATGTTGCCATAACTGTCTTGAATCATCGACATTTTGTAAATGTGAAATTTACTACCAAAGGAACTTTTACTTGATGCATCATTAGCCTATATTGGCCCTCTTAAGGGATTCCTAAAGTTTTCTTTGGAATATTCAACATTCTGGTAATATCAATAAAGAAATCAGACATACCATTGAAGCATTAAACCTCTGCAATGTATCTTATTTATCCCGACTTAGGCCCTATTTAATTGATATTTGTTCCACGGTTGCATCATCACCACCATCTTCAGAAATAGGAGTACCCACACTCATGCTGGAAAGCAAGAAGTGCATCTTTTTCTACCATCTTCTAAAGTCCACCCCTTTAAACTTGTCAAGCTTGGCAAAGTTTGAAGCTATAAGTTTCACAGCAGCAACATCCATTGATTATCACAAAATAACCTTCTTTGATTGTTGGTTGTAGTAGATCCCAGATCAGGGTGAAGACAATCAATAGCCTAGCTAATTACCAAGATGGTTACCGGATATCACTTGAAGTCGTGTAATCACTTTTTAAAGAAGATTATTCGGCCATATGCTTGGGTTACACAAATACCTCCTTGGGATAAAACCAAGTGTTTGTTCTTGTTCTAGGCACAAATCAAGAACCCTATGTTTCTATGTGTTTTTGTTTTCTGTGTGTTTTTCCGTGTAATTGTGATCCCTATTTATAGGGGATTTACTCAAAGCCTATTTATGGAATTATTGAGAGATTAATGGCCAATTAATCTCTTCCATAATTATCCTTCATAATTTCGAAATTAGTGGTTACATGACCAAATTAAATATATGGTTATTAATGCAGTCAAATCTGCCACTTAAATAGCATAAGATATTACAAAATATTTAATGTAGTCAAACCTGCCACTTAAATATTTGTAACTACTCATTTAATTATAACCACTAAAAGAGTCAGGGAAAATCAGTGACTTGATGGGTGTACACTCCGTACCTCCAAACCCATTTCCATGTATGATCTTGTTAATACAAATATTCATGCAAAAACGATATTTATATTTAATGATCTTCGTGTTTTGATAATAACAAATATAATGTCATACTATATAAAAGTTTACATAAACAAGTTATTTAGTCGAAAGTTTACTTGACGACGACTAATCACTTAAGGTATGCATATGGCATTATTAAACATAGTTAATAATCAAAGAAAAATATTATCATTTGCATAAATGTTTTCTAATCAAATGATTTAACTTAACACATGATTAATTATAAGCTAATTATATTAATCATATAAGACAAAATAGGATTAACCATAAGTGTAAACAATCTTTCTAAATCTTTCCAAATCTTCCCAAATCTAGAAAATCTTTCCTTGTTCATGTTAAGAAATATTTTCTTCTAGAAGAATCTATTAAACTAATTTTAATAAGTACAAAACAATATTTTATATAGATTTGGGGTTAATCACTAAATGACAATTTTTGTCCCAGCTCCTCCCACGGATTTACCAAATGCACTACACCGATCCAGGGGATGGTGTATCCGTGGGTCGCACGTCTTGTTCCCCTGGGACAGGATTTGAAATTCAAATGGTTTCCTATAAATACCAACCTCACTCCTTCATTTCAAATAACTCTTGACAAATATTTTTCTTATACATATTTTATATTTTGCATATTCTTTGATCATTATACTTGTTACATAATCCAATACAAGTGATCAACTCATTCCACTCTTTAGTAAAGAACACTCAAGAAGACGTCAAGCTTTAAGTGTTATTAGTTTAGTTGTGTCATCACGTTTGTGATAATCATTCATATTGTATATCTTGTGTTGTGTGTTGTGTATATGATAGGTTAGTATTTAGGCCTCAAAATACATAGTGTGTTAGATTAGTTCTATCTCGAAGTAGAACTCGGCATTTAGCTTAGTACCGAAAAAAGTGTAAGAGACATGTACGGTTTTCTCCGCCTAAAGGGAGCTTGTTGACATAGTGAAGATAACTCTCAAGTTGGGTACTTAGGGAGTGGAGTAAGGCGAAGAGGTGCTTCGTAGCCGAACCACTATAAATCATTGTGTCATCGGTTTGATCTTTCTTATCTTTACTTGCTTATATTTTGTTGTTAGTTTCTTTATTTATTGCATCGCTATCATATACACTTGTGTATATCTCTTGAATTCACATAAGTCGACAATCTAAGTTTTAATTTTAAAACGGTAAAAACTATTCAACCCCCCTTCTAGTTTCCACAATTGGTATCAGGAGCCAAGGTCACCCAAGATCTTTAACGTATATTGTACATTAAAGCTTGAATCGATCTATGGATTCGGATAAATATCTAGAAGGGAAATCTATGCAAAGACCACCTCTTTTTAATAGTGATCATTTTATTTATTGGAAAAATAGATTTGAAACTTATGTGAAAGCAAAAGATTTAGATCTTTAGCATATTTTTCTTGGGAAAATTGGGAGATATTTTGCCGGTTGCAAGAAATAAAGAAAACCCAATTTAGAAACGGTTCCTTTTAACAACAAAATGAAGATCTAAAAAGAAACTTGCAAAAAATAATGAATCAAAATGAGGGTTCTTTACAAATGCATTACCTAAACAGGAAAACGAAAGAATTTTAGTGATAAACATGTGCTACAGATATTTGGCATCGTTGTTAATGCACACATCAAGGTTTTAATTTGCCAAGTAAAGGAACATAAAAATTGATCTCTTGTTAAACATAGAACCAAGATACTATCCTTGAAGAAGAATCTAATTGATAGCGGTATTTGCTAGATTAACATTTTGTTTGTGTTGTTGTTGGTGGGGGGGGGGGGGTTAAACGCTAAAAAAAAAATTTTTTTTTTTTTATAAAATTGGTTTTAGTTTCTACTATTACTATTCTTAAAGCTCTTGATGAAGGTTTCTCTAGCAAAGAAACTATGAGTTTAGAGAAGTTCTATGGCTTCTACATTCTAAATGTAGAGCAAAGGTCACGGCGATTGAAGAATCAAAAGATTTGTCATCACTAGCTCTAGATGAGCTTATCGGTAATCTAAAAGTACATGAAGTTGTCATGGAAAAGGATTCCGAAATTTATAAAGGAAAAAAGAACAAATTAAGTCCATCGCCTTGAAAGCTAAGAAAGAGTCTAGTGATGATGAAACTTTGACATCTGGAAGCGAATCAAGTGATGACGAGGAATATGCTATGGTCGTAAGGAACTTTAAAAAGTTCTTTAGAAAAGAAGGTAAATTTGTTAGGCAACCAAGAGAAGAAAAAAAACCATTCCGACAAAGAGATGAGAAGAAAGTAAAGAGTGACCGCAAATGTTGTAGATGTGGTGATCCAAATCATCTCATTGGCGATTGTCCAAAGCCATCTCACAACAAATATCAAAAGGCCTTTATTAGAGGATCTTGAAGTGATAGCGAGAATGACGCCGAAGACAAAACCAACGACGAAACTTGTCTCATGGCTCAATCGTCTAATGAGGTAACTCTTAACTCTTCTTACTATAGTGATAATGCATCTTCTTTTGATAATGATAATATGCAAATTGAATACGATGGCTTTTGTGAAATTAGCTTAAAAATCATTAACAAGAATAAAATTTTGAAAACTAAAAGAGATCTTTTAGAAAAAAAATTAGAACTAAACGAGAAAATTAAGAAACTTAAGAGAAGTAAAGAAATTGAAAGTGCGTGTAAGTCATGTGATGAACTTAAATCGGAAAACGCCAAACTTAAAGAAACTCAAGTTAAATTTGTTAAATTTGATAAAAGTGATAATACACTTAGAGAAATGTTAGATAATCAAAATTCATCTAGTTGTAAAACAGGTCTAGGATTTGATAATAGTAAAGCATCAACTAACGGAACTAAAATTATGAGTTTCGTTAGATCGTCTGCTGAAAATGCGACGGACGGATCCACTATTATAGGGCACGGATCCACCATGCCTGGATCCGTGAGTCGCAACGACGACCAAAAAGGGACAGAACACGTTTTTAGTCCACCCCTGTCCTCTAGATCAGATTTTGTTATTACTAGGAAGAGACTAATACATAATAGCATTGATATATCAAAGAAACTGTCTTTAAAACCATCACTCAAAAGCGGTATAGTTTATGTCAAAACTGAGTCTAGATCAAAAACACCTCCACCTAGGAGAAACATTTCTTCTCAACCAAGATACAACTCACCTTAATCAAGGAGAAACTCTAGACAACCAATTCATCAAAACTTCTATCGTATGAATTGGAACAACCAGCAAAATCAAGGCTTTGTACATATGGGAAATTGTATCCCATTTCAATATCCCAATCAATTGCAACAAATGCAAAGGATGTATGACACTAACGTTTTTGGACCCATAAGATATTGGGGACCAAACGCTTGAATTTGCTTTTGTTGAAATAGGTATGCTTGAGAACATGCTTGGAACTAGATAAGTGGATCAAAGATAGTGGTTGCTCCAAACATATGACTGGTAACAAGAATTTATTTTCTACCTACAAAGCATATGATGGTGGTGACTGATGTGTGTTTTTACAAGCTTTAAATTTATAATAACTAGAAATGCGGATTTTTACTAAAATCACAACATTCGGGCAAGTATACCCTATTCGAGTGTAATATAGTATTAGGTAACTCCAGGTCGTTTAACGGGATTTGTAGCAATTCACATATTGTTTATCAAGTAACAATGCTAAATGATTGTCACAGATCATATAGCTAAACGTGTGTATAAAGTAAGCAAGAAACAAGGCATGATTCACATAACATAATAGATAGAGATAGAGCAATACTTTATATAAATAAAGCATACAAGTCATATATGACGGGTAATCAAAATAACAAGCATATCTACTAATGATAACATAGAATCCTTTCGACCTATATACTACATCATCACGAGCGCATTAAGAATGGTTTATATCAAATATGCATTCATATGAATTTTTCCCACTCTGGTAGGTCAACATAAGGAAGGGTCTTAAACATTATTCCACTTGGTTATTTATCAATTTACCACATAATTCTCACAAGCATGATATTGATTTATATGGCCAACACAATTCAAAATACATCAAGACAATTATCCTTTCGGCATATTTCAATTGCAAGATATATCAAGAGATAAACAATGATCCAAGCAAGATAACATCAAATTCATAAACATGTATATTCATAAATCATAGCAAAATCATCCAAATATTATTCATGTTTCACATATTAGAAGCAATGTAACAATACCAGTATTTCAACTACAACAACCATCAACCCAAAATAGTAGTTTCATGATCAACCAACAACCAAATGCTACTGAGATAACCCAAAATATACCAAGTAACTTCTGGAAATCCACAATATATCACCAAATGGAGTGTTTGGTAACAAGGTTTATGGTGATGATCTTAAGAGAATTTGGTGTGAATCCTCCAAGAATCAAGGTGATAAGTGTTAAGGTTATGGAAATGGATGGTATATGATCTAGATATGGTGTAGAACTTCTGGAAATATGTGTTTTAGTGGTGGTTTATGGTGGAGAGTGGTGGTAGCATGGGATCCAAAGATCCTTACCACTCCTTCCTCCTATCTAAAGGTTGTAATTAATGTGTGTGTGTAAGATATATAATTATATGAGAGATATATGAAATGGTTAGGAGTCCAAAGATGGGTATATATAGTCCAGTTGAGTGGGTGCCAAACCGCCGCACAAAATATATTGTGCGCCGCACTTCGGGTGTTAATGTTGTCTTCATTTAATGCCTTTTATTCTTTCCACCGCCTCAAAAGTACGCCGCACTTTAGGTAAAACCGCCGCACTTTGGAAAATTTCAGCAATTGGCCTTCTTCAATGTTGTAGATAATTGAATTCTCATCGGCGTGGGCTGCCAGAAATCAAATTCAAACGGAGTTCGAATTACCCGAGTTATGAACATAACCAAACCAAACAGGTGTCGGGAAGCTCTGAGTTTGAGTATACTTCTTCGTTTAAGCTTCAAATCTTCGTGTATTCTTTCGCTTTCTTCCACGACACGTATCATGAACCTACAATAGCAAATATACTCGATTAAGTACAGAAAGTTCTTATAATTAACCAATATATAAGTATAAAAGCATAGATAACGCATATAGAAATATGTATAATTTGAGCGTTATCAGCTTTGAATGACTTTGGATTTGTTCAATCTTTGTATGACTACTCCTTGTTGACTTATATCAGAGATAAGGTACGTGTACATGTGTTAGTATATGTTGACGTTCTCATCATTGGTAGAAATAACTTTAGAAAAAAATAAAAGAATTTAATGCTTATTTGAGGGAATGCTTTCATATGAAAGATGTTGTGCTTTGCGGTATTTCTTGGGTCTTGAAATTGCTCGAATCAAAGATGACATATATTTGTGCCAACGAAAATATGCTTTGGACATTATTATAGAATCGGAATTGCTCGGAAATGCAATCCTGCATCATTTCCATGGATGAAACACATAAGTTGGCATTAGAAACCAGACCTACTAACCATTGTAAAAAGACCTCACAAACATCGTCACTTAGTTTGTCAAATGATCTAATGCGACCATCCCAAACCCAAACTTTAGTTGTGTGGCATATTCTAAGCACAATTTATGCAAAATCCCCCTATGTAGTATACTAGGAAAGTTGTCACTTCGAGTTGTGGACATATTGAAAGGCAACATTGGTAGTGGTGTAAATTAAGTTCTAAAATGATCTTTATGTTCTTCATATTGTGACTCTGACTGGGACTAGGTTCCATTGAACACTCAGATCTTTAACTGGATTACTTTAAAATGCTTGGCCACTCTTCGGTTTCTTGGAAGACTAAAAAGCAACATACCATATCTCAATCATCCACAGAACCGGAGTGTCGATCCATGGAAACAACAATTTGTGAATTAAAATGGCTTAAGGGTCTTCTATACTCATTTGGTGTGGTTCATTCAAGACCTATAAAGTTGTTTGTGATAGTCAAGCATCTATTTACATTGTCGCAAACTCCGTATTTCATGAATGAACTAAACACATTGAAGTTGATTTTCATTTAATTCACGATGAAATTTAGTCTCAAAACATTGAGATAGAGTATGTTCGAACGACAGAACAGCTCGTGGACATCTTCACCAAAGCTCTTGAGAAGCAACAATTTCACTATATCTTACGCAAGTTGGGCATTCGAAACTTACATGCTCCAACTTGAGGAGGGGTGTAGAATATTTTGTAGATCTTTGCCTTCATTAATACCTTGTTAAGTCGGAAAGTATATATCTATGTAGACAATCAAAGGATTTCTCTAGAGAGAAATGTCATATCTTCCTTACTACATATATTGTTGTACTCACGTTGAATGAAACAACAGAATAAAAATGACATGGATCGTTTGAAAATGATTGTTCTTTATCTAATTGTGGGTCTTAGACTTGGCTCTCTATAAGCTTCAAATTTATCCATGTTGGCTAAATGGTAGTTGAAGTTTAAAGTCGACAACAATGCTCCTTGAAAAAGGGTAATAACTTCTAGATTTAGGTTCATTTGGATACCAAAGTTTTCTTGGATACCGGGGGACTCATCCCCACCTTCCATCTTTATCTCAAAAGTATGGGAAGGATATTAATGTAATTAAAAAAGTTTGGGAATAATATTGATGTAATTATAAAAGTTTATGAAGGATAATGACGTAATTACAAAATTGAGAAGGATATTGATGTAATATTGAACTTTTGTAAGGACATAGTGTAAATGCCCCTATTTTATTATTTAAAATCAAAAATCATGTCTTTAGAAAAATTTCTAAGTATAAACTTTTTACGAAATTTTGACATGACCCGTACGCTCATACAACATTTTCCAAGGTTTCAAACCTTATTTTCAACACTTTTTACCAATTCGACACTTTTCGACAAAATTCCAAATATCTCAATCTTTAACGTTTACTAAACGTTTTCTCAAAATATAGTTCAATATCACTTCGTAAATACATTTTCACTTTCAAAAGTCCGTCAAAACTCTCATAACGACTAAATATCGCTTAATGGGCTATAATTGCCAATTAGGGTCAATTAAGACATTTATAATCCAAAATACGAACCAAGTCCAAAAACTAAGGCCATGAATATACATAACTTATACCAAGTAAGTAAAAAAATAATTTGTACCTACAATTAAGCCCTCCCATTAACACAGCTTAAATGGACTTATTGACCAGTGATTCCAATAGCTTAAAAATATGCTAATAAGCTAAAGCGTATCGCATTGGTTACTACCAATAGACCAAAAAGTATTCCACAAAGCTTACTACCATAACACAAAATAGTCAAAATCACTTTCCTAGTGATTTTAGAAAATTTGTGCTAGTAAGCCCAAATAAGCCAAGAAAATATATCTTTAAATAAGCCTGAATAAGCTACACAAGCTACTATAAAAAATAAGCTATCTAGCAACTTATATTATTCAACCATCACGACCACAACATCAAAACTACGAAAACCCTTATTTTCCTTTTTAAATCCAACGAACCAAACACCCTCTTTTTATTCATTTCGTTTCCCAAAATTAATTTTCTCGACGATCAACTTGTACAACTAACATCTATACATCAAAATAAACCCAAAAGGACAAACGGAATTTAAATTTGAAAAATTTACAAAGAAAAAATCATCAAAAATGTATATTTCGACACGAACCAGACAACCCAAAATTGTTTTTAAAATGAAATCACCTCACACACTCGTATCAACCCTAATACTCACGTTCTCGATCGTAGTTGGAAAAATTTATGGTGGATTGTGGTGTGTAGTGGCGCCGAAAACACACATCACATATACACACACACACAACACTTATGTATGTTTTTTTAAATTAAATGGATAATGAATGTAGTGTATAGTGGTAAAAAGAATATACTAGTACAAGCTTAGACCCATTAGCTAAGAAGTAGCCATTTTGATCCCCGCTTTGACTTCCTTGACCGATTGCATCCTATGGAGGTGTCGTGTCTTTCTTTTCCGTGTCGGGATCACTTAAATACTCATAAGAAAATACAACCGTAAAATTTACCCCAAACTTAATTAGCTTTTTTTTTATTTTTTTTTTTATTCACCATAAAATACTTTCTCCTTAACCTATAGTATTTACACGAACATATTTCACTTTATACTCTTTCAAAACTCCTTTGGACATTAACGGACTGTGTCAGATCTCCGAGTTTTGTGGCATTTCCTCAAAATTCATGGGTCCAAACCAACTGAAATAACAAATAACACAATAATACTTCCAAAAGGGATTATTAATCACAAAAAACCAGAAATTCACCACAAATCACATAAAAATAATCACCGTCTGACAAGGCAGTGAAACAAAATCTGAATAAACTGACAAAAGTCAAATAATTCAAAGGACTACAAATGAAATATTCAGAACACAAAAAGGGCAAAGGTTACAAGTTAGGTTTTGATAATAGTTTAGCTTAGTTCTAGTTGCTTGAATCCTTTCAAGTAAGAATTTAGTTTTCGCATATTAGCTTTCTCGTAGTCTATCTTTTTCTTTGTGCCCTTTGTTCGTAACATTTGTAAATTTATTAATGAATAGGTATGAGTAATTCCCTAAGCGTAGGAGGATTGAATGGATTCTTCATTAATCAACTCTTGGTGTTCCAACAACATCAAGATGAATCTCTTTACGATTCGTGGACTTGTTTCAACGACATAATCCAAAAAGTCCCAAATCATGGCCTTAGTATATGGACCCTAATTGAAATCTTTCATAAACATCTCGACCCATTATCCCGTTATATCGTCAATTTGACAACAAAAGGGGATCTTAGGAAGTTTAGTGATATAGGAGCATGGTATACCATAGTGGATTGTGTCCAATATGATAAAAAATGTAGTAACCCAACAAGCATTATTTTTGACGAAACAATAGCAAATCCAAATGCTCAAATAGTTGGGGATGATATGGTTAGGGAAAATGACCTATGGCATGGCAAATGGTAGATTATGATGAGCATGTAGATAGCCTAAGTATGATGGATAATGAGGTAGGAGTTACAAGCCCTAAGAGTACCACACAAACCCTACTATCGTTTGAGGAATACACACCGCCCGTGACTTACTCGGAAGAAGTAGAAAAGACTTTAGGAACCCCAATAGAGGTAGAACCTTGACCGAAACAAAACTATAGAAGTAGGCTGAATTTGTAACACTACACTCCCTTAGTTCTAAGGAAGTTCCTAGATTTGATGACCATTAGAGCTCACCTATACACAATATCCATCTTAGATGAAAGTCTAGGAAACATAATAGGCACCCCCGAACCACCCATCAAGACCACACACAGTCTAAGATAGTTCTAGGATGAAGGTAGTAGATTATTTAACAACTCAAACACCGCCTTCACCTCAAACGGGCAATTCCCATCCTAAAGGGTGTTGTGTAAGTTATGTGTAACCTAGGAGTATAATGACCTAGAGATACATAATGGATTTAAACCGTTTTATATAGGGAAAAATTTGTAATTCTATGGTTGATATTTTTCAAATAGGGAGATGTTTGATGATGATTGGCGTTATAATCTAAGGAAGTTTACTCCTAGAGAAAGAAACTATAGTTTAATTTGAATAGCCAAAAAAGTAGAGAAAGGTAGAATTCTAGAAGCACGTCGTTTAGAGCCTATTTTTCAACAATAAAATTCTCAACGTATGGCTCCTTCTTATCACAGTGGTTTGTACCGTTACTATCACCCGCACTTGAACTCACTAAGGGAACCCTCCCTTTTATCTATTAAATAAGGGTAGAGTCAGGCTCATGACTCGAACAGAAATAAGCGCTTTTTAGGAGGCAACCTACTATTTATTATTCCCGCACATTCAGAGTGTCGTGCGTTTTATTCTTTTCATTTTATTCTATCATGTTCGAACTCTATCTTGTAATCATGTTATGTTTTGTTTTTAACCTCGTCTTAATTTCAATCAAAGGTATTTTTCAATAATAAGTGAAGGGGAATCTATCTGGTATTTAGAACAAGTCCAAGCATTTTAAATAATGTTGTTTTAGGATTAAATACGCGAACAGATGCGAGTCATATGAGTAAATTGTCAATCTCCAGGTTTTATGCAGCCATTTTGTACAAGGAGAATTAACTTATGTGAGACAAGTGCGAGAAAATTCAACAAAAACAAGAAATTCTTTTCACAGAACATGGAGAAACGCATCCACGTTTTTTACACGTAAGCCGTCACCAGACAGACACCCTATGACGTGTCTGGATTTTCCTGACAGGGTTAGGATTTTCCTGACGACGTCAAACGCCTAGGTCCAGAAAACTTAAAGTTTTTAATTATTTTTTAAAATAAAACTTGTACAACATTAAATATATGTACTCTTCTGTTATAAACTTGCAAAACCCATAAGATTAACAATTCTCTCATCATATCTTTACTGCTTTATCGAGTCAACCCTAATTTCATATTGTATATTTGTATATCGCACATTTTATGCTTGGTGTAGTTGTCTTTGGCTTTGTATTACAGGTTAATGTTTGATGAGAAGAAGCTTTGGAGTTCTAGAGTTTCATTAGACAAGATTCCTTGGTGACTGATTTTAACCATTTATGCGCGTGTTTCTTCTCCATTATTAGTAAACCATGGGAGTACTAAGTTTCTTTCCTTGTTTTTCTTTCTCTCCTTAATTTGTTTACAGGTACCTTTAATAAAATTAGGGTGAAAATGGATCAACTTAAGGTAGGGGAAAAATAAGCCTTAGAAACTATTCTTTTCATTTGCCATTTGCTTATTGTCCTTAAATATGATGGGTAATAATAATCGAAACATAGCATAATAGGATAATATTGACCTAAATTTAAAAAAATTTATGACACATACCGACGAAAACCGAGTATTAATAGCGTCTCATAGATAGGAATTTTATATTACTAGAACAAAATCCCTAAATTCTACCCCAAAAAATATGAGGATTCGCTCCTTAAGATATTATACATCAATCAATGTGTGTCTATTCTGTCATTACGGATGTGTATGCGTGGTTTTGTCGCCTTTTCTGGAACACTGGTATTGGTTACTTTAGGATTATGAGAGTATACCGGTAGTATATTAAATTATAGAACTTGTTTTTGTGATGCATCCCGAGACCGTATAGTAAGTATTAGGATTTTCTTGATAAGAGGCATTAGGACTAACCCATGTTTTAAACCTTTAATTGTTATTATGGTCACACCGATCATAAACTATTGTTAGAATTATTCGTAAACAGACTTTAAGTCTGGTAAGTTATAGAGATTAAGTCTTGTAGAACATATAGTTAAGTCTGCCAGTACTAATAAGTCTGCAGTACTATAGTTAGTACTTGGCTATGTCTAGTTAATTTATTCTGTGTAAACAGAAAATTAAATAGTAATCTTAGAGATATCTTATGAATACTTAGGAAAGTAAATGCATAATTCCTTTTACAACGTTTGTACAAGCCCATTAGGGATTCCTTGATAGTATAAAAGGAACCGTACGGCATAGTGTTTGAGATAGAACCATAATAGAAATCAATAGAAAAATAGCAAAAGTTCTACATAGAGTTCTTCTTAGTACTTGTGTTAAGAATCAGCATTAACAAATAGTAAATCATAGTTATTTCTTCTTATAAAGATTGATTTGGAATTATTCCAAGTTAGCTATTGTGCTTTATAAAAGTCTAAACAAATCTAAGACTTTGGACCTATAAAGTTGTATCAGAGCCTCTAAGGGACACTAGGTAAGAAATCACAAGAACACAAACAATCACTTTTAGATCTAGAAAGATGTCTACAACCTGCTCATGATGAATTCTCTCAACATCTTAGTTAGATGAAAGCATCATTCCATGAAGATGCATAGAGAAATGGTACTAGTATCTAATAAACCAAAACAACACAACAATAACTCAATTTACTACAACAACCACTATCTCAAATAATCAAACACCCAATTCTGAAGAAGGAGGAGTTATGATATATGGGCCATGGAGAAGTCGCATTAACCTTGCAATATAATTGACATGAAGTTTGGAAGTTGAATTCAGAATGGAAATTCTAAGAAGAGAATCTCACAGTAAAAGAAGGGTGTTTTGTTATAGTACTTCTACACCCCAGTATCTGCTACAGAAATTCAAGCTGTTTGAAAATGAAAGAAGGCAAGACCATCTAGGCTTATGGCTATTTCCAAGGAACATCTGATAAGAATATCATAAATGGAACGATGCAAAAGATCTTTTAGGAAGGCCATAAGGACTAGGGTTGGTGGTAAAGCAAATTCAAAGAAGAGCACAAAAGCTTTATTAAAACAACAGTTTTAAAAGCAATAACTAGCAATTTAGAAGGTATAGAAAAAGAGGATAAGACAGAATTCCAACAACAACTCCTCAATAGTTGGAAAGCTCGTGGTGACTGAAAGTATCCACTAAGGATGCAAATCACCAAGTTTTCTCAATCTTTGCCCCAAGCATGGTCAAATTTAGGTCAATGACTATGAGGAACCAAACAGATGTTGACACTTTATCCATGATGACTTATAATAATAACCTTAGGTTTTTGAGCAGGAACTCACAAGCACCTTCAAAATCATCTGCAATGGCTCAAAATGCTGCTTTTGTTTCACCACAGCAAGAGCATCACTACTAAGGGTTAAGTCTGGTCTTCACAGGTGCCTATAGTACTTATACTCCTTCTACTTCTCAAACAAAATTACCAAAAAGAGAAGTTCCTGCTGGTTTGCTGATGAAGTTATTATTAACTCTTTGCCAACAAACAGAAGATTTGGACTTGAACAGAATTATGAAATGGACATTGAAAGATGACCTAAACTGGCAGATAGCAATAGAATGCTATTCTAAATGAGAAGTTCTATAAGAAGACTGTAAGGAGAGTCCCAGATTGATGGAAACAACCTGTTGGATTTGACAAAAGAATCTTGATTGTTTCCAAATGTCACAACACTGTCCCATATTTTGCTAGGGAATGCCCATCAAGGGAACAATGATGGAAAGAGATAGACTCTTTTTATCATGATCAAGATCTAGAAAGAAAGAGCAGAATCTGAACTGTTTGTTGACTAGGATTAATGTGGAAGTCAATTGGGAGAACAAAACAGAAGAAGAATAGAGACAAATCCGAACTCAAGGAATCAGGCTCAAATAAATTAGGTATCATTATAATTCAAAAACTTGCATTGATTCATATAATAAATCTTAAAACACGTGTGAGTGAACAAACAAATTATTTAGGAACAAGAAGTAAAAATACCTTGCCTAAGAACAAGCTGTTAATAAATTAGAAGCTCAAGTTTATTACTTTTCAAAAAAGCAATTGATCTTACAATGAACAGCTTACATTTCAGGCACAATGAACTATATGAAAAAGATGAAAATCTAACAAGATATAGGAGAATTAGTAAGTGAAAGCTGTACAAGAAAAGAACAATTGCAGAAAACATTAGATACATGGAATGATTCCTTCTAAAACCTTATGGAGATTAGTTAATTTCTGGTATGGTTCAACTAGGTAAATTGAAAGCTTAAGGTAATGAAATAAAAACAATGATGAGGTTTTAATCTATGAGGAAGAAATGAATAGTAATGTGTTTAAATTGAACAAAGAAGAAACTTCATTGACACAAAACCTTTATACAATAGATTTTCAAGACTGATTGTTTACACAAAGAAGTTCCACATCCCTTAACTTGGGATAACTCCTAAACCACAACAGGAAATTGAAAGAATCTAGTATGTTAGTAAAAGGGACCTCAAAAGCATAAAACTAGTGTCTTAGATGACAAATCCAATGAGCATTCTACCTGTCAATCAAATGACAGTGAAGGATCTTTTGGAAATCCCTCTGAGCACTCTTCTGAGTCTGAATCATAAAGTATAAGTGTACCAAAAGAGATGTCTACATCTAAGTCTGTTAAACTAATGAAAAAGTAGTAGGTCCCTGAACCAAAATCAACAAGAAGTTGAACTCTAGTTGTGTAACACACAGTAAAAACTCCTGAGGCAACAAATGAGAAAATCAGCGAGACAAACCTAAAGTAACCGAAATGAATTGAATGAAAATATGGAAAGAGAACTAGGGAGGTTACTCTATCATCAAGAAAAAGTGTTTTGTTTATGGCACCTAAGTCATTTGATCAGAAGATAGATGACTTTTATTAAAAGAAATGGCAAGAGAGGCTGACTTAAGAAACAAAGGATTTTAATACTGGTAAGGGGTTGGCCAACCAGGATGGAACAATGCAAACGAAGGGTTAATCATGCTAATCTCTTGTACCTAGACCAGTACAACTCATTGCTGTTAGGCAAAATGTTAAATTCCTGTAGACCTAATGTTAATATACTGGTATGTGGCAAATGTTTAATTCTGTTAGGTAAAATGTTAAATCTGTTAGGTCTAATGTTAATACTTGTAGTTTTAATATTAATACTGTTAAAGCTAAACAACCAATAAATACCAGTAACTCAAACAGTTTTAGTCCTGTAAGACCCCAGGTGAATAAGTTTAATCAAAGAAGTAATTTTTCAAAATTACATTCACCTGTGAGAAGACCCATTGTTAGAAATACAACAAAAATGTCTTATACTCATGCTGTAAAGGGAAATTGGGGCACTGCTGTTAAGACCTCAGCAGGTTATAATTGGAGGAAAACTAGACCAAACTCCAATTGTAATAGTGGATCCAATTTTATTCGAACTGTAAATGCTAAAGGACCACAAGGCAGACCCAAGCCTGAAAAGGCCTGGGTCCCTAAGAGAAACTAATTTCTCTTTTTCATGTGCAGGATCATCCACTCAAGAACATGGAGGACAGAGGTATATTTGATAGTGGATGCTCAGGGCACATGACTGGTAACAAGGATCACCTGGATGATTTTGAAGAATGCAAAGGGGGATCTGTTACCTTTGGAGGTAGCAAAGGCTACATAACTGGTAAAGGCAGAATAAGAGTTGGTAATTTAGATTTTGATAGTGTGTCTTTTGTAAAAGAACTTGGGCATTTTAATCTTTTCTCAATATCACAAATCTGTGATAAGCAGCACAAGGTTCTTTTTACTGAAACTGAATGTCTTGTTGTGTCTCCTGACTTTATAATGCCTGATGAAAATCAGATACTTCTAAAAGTCCCTAGGCAACATAATATGTACAGGTTTGATATGGAGACACCTGCTCCTGCAAAAGATTATACTTGTTTGATTGCAAAAGCCACATCTGATAAATCTAAATTGTAGCACAAGAGGTTATGTCATATAAATTTTAAAAACTTAAACAAACTTGTAAAGGGAAACCTTGTAAGAGGTCTACCTTCTAAGGTTTTTTAAAAATAACCATACATGTGTTGCCTGCCAAAAAGGGTAAGCAACACAAGGCCTCCTGTAAGGCTAAATTAGAAAGAACAATAACTGAGCCATTACATGTAACACCCCTATTTTTACAATATAGCAGCGGAAGCTAATCTGGGGTATTACTTCATGGATACAACAATCATAATC
>BQNB010098804.1:0-25073 GCA_026074375.1 Tanacetum coccineum
TAATGATAATATATATAATAAATTGTAACGAAATGTTAATATCCACATTGGCAAAAACACCTTAATCGCATGTGTCTTTTGATATCAGTTATTGTCTATCATTTAGAAATAGCATCGACAACTTTCCTGACTCGAAAAAGCACCAACTGAAATGAGTACAAATCGAAACTCAAACTCGTAACCTTTTATCTACAAAATCTCTTTAGTGGTCCATAGATTTTTGGAAGTGGGTACATTTACAACTTGACTATTAAAGATGTCCACTAAAGAGTAAAATTTTAATGAAACACGTCAATGTGTAACCCATGTCTCAATTTAGAATGACTAAAACCAAAATGACACTTGTGTGAACCTCTAAACTTTTTACGACCGAATTGTTTCTTATATTACATACTTTATTTAATAGCCTAAAGTGTTCATAAAGAATTGGAAATAAAGTTAAAGTATGTCACAATTTGCTAGCTGGAATTCTAACTTGTGTTTTAAGCAAGGTTATAAATAGCAGTCTCACGCCTTTACGAGCTATGGCGAGTTATGGCGTTTTTAATGCGTGACTTTAAAACGGCACAAAATATAAAAATATTTATAAATTTATATATTTATATCATATTTCAAATATATTAAGTTTACAAAAAGTGTCATACATTATCTTTGCATGTAATCTTTATCATTTCTATATAAAAATACGATTTTTATCGAAATTGAATATAAAAAAGCCTCAACGCATCGGACCGGACCGAAGACCGATATTAGCCCGGACCGACCGAACATTCGGACCGGTCCGCGGTCCACATTATGGACCATTTCGTCCTCGTCGGTCCGGTCTTGGACATATGCTCACCCCTACTTAAAGCGGCACAAAATATAAAAATATTATAAATTTATATACTTATATAATATTTCAAATACATTAAGTTTACAAAAAGTGTCGTACATTATCTTTGCATGTAATCTTATCATTCTATATAAAAAATACAATACATTTTTCGAATTGAATATAAAAAAGCCTCAACGCCTCACCTTTATCACATTTTTTTTCCACTCCTCATCTCACTCAAGCCTTGGTCTATTGCGTACGTGAGGTCAAGGCTCGCGCCCTTTGCGAGGCCTTTAACGACGTCATGAAACGTCTCTTAGAAACATGATATTAAGATAAAGGAAAAAGAAAGAAGAGAGATAAATATAGAAAATGGTGACAAAAGTGGATTACTGTTCAACTCCACGTACCGTCAACGTGTTCAACTGACACCTTAAGCTCAACAATCGCATGATTTCTGTAATAATACTATAAAAGTATACGATATGTTTTTTCATACAAAAATAATCGATGGGTCTAAAACATTAGGTAGAGAGCATGAACTCAAGATATTAGGTCTACCGTAATATACGTTGTTCACCAACTTAAGGTTAAAGCATTTGTAAAATCTATATTTTGAAAAAGGTGGTATAGAATGTGAAAAAGTTGTCGTTTAAAAAATAAAAAAATTAATAGAATCATGGCTGCAAATGAAATGGGCGAACACGAACCGAACGAAGTCTTGTTTGATCGTTCTTGTTCGTTTAACTTAACCGGCCAATGAATGAAGACAAACCCTTAAATGGGCGACTTTTTTATAATTCATGTTTCTCATCTTAATAAATTGAGTAGATTTTTTTTGTAGTTCATATTATTTATTTCCGTTCATTAAAAGATTATACAAACCTAAATAAACGCATAAAACAAAAAAAAAAACAAAAAAACTGTATCGATATTTGCTCATCTTGTTGGAGTAATGCCATTTTTTTAAATTAGTAATAACTAATTACGACGACAGGAAAAAAGAAAAAAAAACATAACGCACCATGAACAAATAAAGCGAACATAAAAAACTTACTTACAGCACATAAATGAGCAAACGAGTATTTTGTTCATGTTTGTTCATTTAACTAAACGGACATCAAATTATGTTCGTTCATCTAGGAAATAATTGCACATAAGCGGAAATACTTACTGAACTGTTCATGAAATATTCTCAAAACAATAAGATTGAAACAATGCAGAAAATTGAATAAAATAGAAGTCATATTCTCGATAACATAGTTCTGAAATAACATACTAATGCATCCGTGCATATGGATGCATAGAGATTACATAATACGATTACATGTTACAGCACAAACTACAACATGGTCGTGAATTATGTACAGTTCGCCTTTGTCTAGAGCAGTTCTACGAATTAACGGATGTTAAAACTAAATTAATTTAAATAAATAACGCAACTAACTGTTTGCGCCCAAACCTCTAGATTTAGGATGCTTACTAGCGACAAGAGGGTCAACGATGCCTTGTGAGTCTCTCCCGAGGCCTTCTCCTTCAACATAACCCATTCTCGCCATCATTTTCGACCCAAACCCTTTTGTATGCTTTTCAAATGACCCCCTATTTTCACTACCCCTAGAGCTTTGGCCCATTGACCTATTGGACTTGAAAGGAGGAGTTGAGTCTGAAGGTGGGGGTGTTTCAGGAGCCATTGCTCCTAATCCAAGTGATTTGGGTCTTTGGTTCACTTGAATAGGTTCTGATATTCCGGTGCCGTCTTTACCCAGTCCGTTACCATCGACGTAACCCATTTTAGCCATCATTCTTGAACCAAAGCCTGTTGTGTGCATCTCGAAAGCACAGTAGCTTGATGAGCCGGCAGTTTGGTCTCTTGGTTTTGATTCGTCAACGGCTACGATGGCCACTCCTGGTTCAGATTCCATGATGCCACATGAGATAAATGACACCGGTTGCGTTGCATACGTGGTTGCTTTTCCTTTATCTCTTCTATTCTTGCTGCGTGATTCACGATAACTTTTGTTTTTAGCCGACCGTGAGTCTAGTGGGCTCACACCAGAGGTTCCTTTCGAATCTTTCGGACTTATATCGGCTTTAAGACCAGCTGCTTCATTGCTAATTCCCAAAATCTGTAAGATAGAAACACACAACTAAAAGTATAAGTAAATGGAGATACTCGCATTTCAGCATATGAATGAAACCGCTTTTTACTCACCTTCGCAATACGAATTGTGTCTTCAGGGGATGGCATACTGGTGTGTTCTGTTGGTGTCACTCTTACATACCTGATGAAAAGAGCATGTTACAAACCAGTTTATGACGCTGTTTTACAAATGACAGGTGGTGTTACAAAAAGGTAAAGCTCTACTTTTCAATGAAATGAGCAACGCATAAACAGTTAACATAAAAACATGTAGTAGTACCTTCTCGTGCCTGGATTACCCCCTATCTGCTCACTCTGCAAGCGATAAATTGATGCCAACCTTTGAACCTACAATAGATCAGAACGAAATCAAATCATATAACTTCAGTTGCTTATGAACCCAAACACAAAACACGAGTTAAAGAAATACAAAATGTAGGTGTGTTAAGGGGGTTTTCTTATACCTGACAACAATCCGTCAAGTGCATGAGATCAAATGACCTAACTTGATCACCATTCTGCACCATCACCTCTAATTCCTGCATTTAAGAACCCAGCAGATTATCACTACTCGGGAATATGCTAGCAAACTCGTTATATTTCGATAGCAGTTATCACCCCCTTGTATATATACTAAATGTAAATCACATTCTATAGACGAGATGCTTTACTTATTCTTACCGAATTTATTTTCTTAAGATCAACACCTCGATCTTTCATTCGCTCCCTACGCTGCTGAGCAAGTCTTTCTTGACGTACTTCCTTCTTTTCACCTGAAACAAGTTAATTACCAAGCTTTGGTTAATTAGCATTCCATAATACGTGCAACTGCGTAATTCACAGCTAGTGTTTGCCTATTTAGAAGCAAGAGGCAAGTTGATATTAAAAAGTAAAAAATAGAAGAAAAAAATCACGATGGTACTATACTTGTGTGTGCCAATTTTCAAATTTATCACATAATGATTGAAGTTAATAATAATTTTATGCGAAACTTTACCTGGCCATCTCTTGCAATGGTTACTTTTTGTCCGAGGAAGCTTTGCAGCATGCTTTCGTGCATTACGACCTCGAGGATCTTTTACAGACATGATCTCATCTAACATAGAACCGTCATCTTTATCACCTTCAACATTTATAGGTTTCGCTCCGACTTTTCTTCCTTGAACGGTTTCTTACCAATACTCCCTTTATCCTCTTGCGAAGCATTTTCCCCTTAACCTCCTTAAACTGTCATTCATATCATCATCATCATAATCTTTATATCTCCTCGGTTTCATACCATACTCCCTTGATGCCTATTGAATTGCAATTCCCCTTAACCTCCGTAAAGTATCATTCATATCAACACCACCAATTCCTTCCATATAATCTCTTGCAATCTCGTCGTCTATATCAGAATCACTGTCGGATGAGGCGTTGCTATCAGTTGAGTTAGAGGATTCTCCAGACTCAGAAGAGTCTGAATTTTCTTCATCGTTCTCTTTATCCTCGTCATCTTCCCACGAAGATATAACATGCAGTGTATAACGTCATTCCCACCAATTTGATAAGAACCTAATTTTTCTCGTCAGTTTCTCTTTCCTCTGAGATGATGAATCGAAATAGAACCAATCTTTAATTCAGTGCGACAAATCCCTAATCTCTATGAACACTGGCATCCGGCTTCCGGATTGAACCCAGACTCGTAGGTAATTTCACACCTTCATATCCTCGACATTGTATTGATCACAAAGTGACGACCATTTGTCCTTGGCATTAACAAAACTAAGGTCCGACTCAGCCACTTTGTTACATTCATCGCCATCAATCCTCTGGAACAGGATGATCTAAAAACACTGATTATCAAATCAGCCAAACCTTAACCCGGCCTCCTGCAGCTCACAAAATAGGAAACATTTCAAAAAGCAAAGAATGACATATTGCTTTGCGCTGTGCATTAACCACATTATACAGAGGTCACACTATGCATTTTATCTCGTCAGATTCGAATATCTTCAAACCGAGATTTGAAATATCCGGTTATCGCGGTGATGATCTCGGCGATCTCGGTATTCTTTATATTTAAAGAATATTATATATAAATATAAAAATATATATTATATATATATATATATAATAAATATTATTAAAACCATAAAAGAGTAAACATAAAACAAAGACATAAAAAGTGTCAAACGAAATAAATAAATCAGAAACTAAACAGATAATAAAAGTTCAAACGAACGGCATTGAAAGGTAAGCCAACTGTATAAGCCCAAGTTGCAATCTTTTTCCAGGCAACCATCTTCAAGTTCTGTTTTATTGGATTGTTTTTATCCAATGTGCTTTGTTTTGTTTTTCCATGATCAACCTTAAGGATAGAATCAAAAGACCGCGACATTACTAAGCACCAAACTACTTCCGTTTCTTACTAACATTCCCCTTATATTGTACCTGATCATCCACATCCTCATCTTCTGATAAATCTATAGTATTCAGAATTTCTATAGTTCTCCTTTTTTCCTTTGTTATCTTTTCTTTTTCATGCATTGATGCAAGAACTCTCTTGTTATTTCTGTTTCACTTTAGTACAAATCCTGTACATCTCCTTTAGTATGAGTAAGGTGTTGGTTTAACCTTGTGATCCCACCGACATTTTCTTGCCACAAATTGCACCAAATATTTGCTTTTTTTGTGGATCCTTTCATTCCCCCCATTCCAACCATATCCCCATTTGTACATCTTATACCATTGCAGCATCTGACGAAGTGTAGCACTACTGTTTGATTTTTACTGAAGCATGGGAGGAATGACTTGCATACTTAAATCTTAAACAGAAAAATAAAAAGAAAAAAGAGATGTTTCCAGTTCCATTTATCTTTTATTTTGTTTAATCGTTGGTGCTGCTAGAATAGAAAAGAAGAAGATTGGGTGGCCTGCTAGATAGAAAAGAAGAAAGTATTTTTGTTATATAGTGTTAATGCAATGGGCTGAAAAAGAAGTGGCTGGAAAAAAAGTCAACAATAAAAACGAGATTTTAAAGACAAAATCTCGCCGAGATCAAAATCTCGCCAATATCTCGGCTAAGTACGCCGAGAATATCGTTGCCCAAGAGATTGATCCGAGATTTAATTCAGGCCGAGATCCGAGATCTCGACGAGATCTCCGCTCGAGATCTCGCCGAGATTAACGCCCATGTGGCACAACGGGCAGTCTGCGAGTTTTGGGTAACGTCAACGGATCAAAAGGTCAGTTTAAAAATTTGATCAACCAGCAACGGTCACATACTGTCTCTAATCAAACGAGCCGCCTTTTAAAAAAGACACCAAATGAAAAAAAGATCTACACCAAGGTTCTTTTAGCAAAACTTACACGAAGTTCGCAAAAATTAATTGCACTAAGATGGTCTCAAAGTTTACAAAAATATAATATTACCTTTGACCGTATGTTGACTTTAATATATGGACTTTCATGTAGAGTCAAATAGAGTGAAAAGATACTACAAACCATTTAATAGCTAAAAACTTGTTTTCTATTACAAAGTAACTGACACAAAATATATATGACCCAAATTGAAAACGTGAGAAAAAAGTATAATGTGTATCATTTACACGAAGCTAAGCATAGAAGAAGACAAATACTTTTAAGACAAGAGTATTAATACCAGTACAATAAAAGAAAGAAAATTACGCGAGAATATCAGTACCTCGATATAAATTCATTTGCTTTGAGAAAATACAATGCGTACAAACGTAAAATAAACGTCTATGATTGTGAAAAGAAAATCAGAAATAAAAAATAAACTGATCCACCCATATACCCAAAATTATTTGTATGTCCACCCGTTGTACCAATAGCAACGAAACATACGTGTTTATAATATATCCCATCTAGAATTTTAGACCAACTTAAATACTTCAGGCCGACAATTAGCTTACAAGTAACTATCCAGATAGACCCAATCGTGTTTGATTAAGCGGAAATTGCCAGCTCTAACATTATGTAATGATAAAAAGAAATGCTCCAATACCAAAGGCCTATGGCAGGTTTTTAAATTGCCAATTCTCAAGCTTATTGGTGTTTCTTGCCAAACCCGAAACGGGATAAGGCAAACAAGCCCTTTTGAGATTCCAGCCTTGATTACTTGTATATTAAGGAGACAAATTCATTCACTCACACCGTTTTAAAGGTATATTTATACTCAATCTATTATTTTTAACTTAAGAGCCTTATCATTAATTTAAAAAAAAACTCTAAATATCATGTGTAGTGACATTTAAGCGCAAAGCAGTAGAAACCTAGTAACCTTCAAACCAACTTAAAACATAGACGCAGTGCAACCC
Source organism: Tanacetum coccineum (assembly GCA_026074375.1). Lineage (NCBI taxonomy): Eukaryota > Viridiplantae > Streptophyta > Magnoliopsida > Asterales > Asteraceae > Tanacetum > Tanacetum coccineum. Next base: position 7,283 of record BQNB010098804.1, read on the forward strand.
CCAAAAACAAACCATAAATCATTCAATGTGCATCAAAAATTTAGCATATTCAAATTTAACATTTCATCAACCACCGCCAAGTGCCTATGGGAAAGGCACCTATGTGTCCTCAAAAAAGGTTAGATTCAACCTCACTAGTAACATATTTCGTGGGATATTACCTCAATTATGCGCATGACAACTAGTTAAAAGTGCAAAATGACCGCAAGGTGAACAATTGGGCCTATCAGTTATAGGACTAAGCTGGTCCGGGTCTACTGAGTACACTTGGTAGCATGAGTCTAAACGGGTCCAGATCAAATGGGTCACTTGGTAGCATCGGTCAAACGGGTCTCTAGTGGAGTTGGCCCACCAATTTTCAGAACCCGTTAGATAGATAAATGTTACCGTTTATGACCCAACAAGACCCATCACACATACCATTTACCCAAGATTGAACCATATTAACCACAGGCTGTGTTAAGACATGCATAACCAATTTGTAAAAATAGGTTGTTATTGTGATTGGTTTTTTATAAGAAAGGTACAAACAAATAATGCATGTCTTGTCTATATACAAACCTTAAAAACATAGCCCTAAAACTAAACCGGGGTTACCTGAGGAGGATAGACATAACCAATAGCATTCATTTTACGCTTGCCTTTGGATTTCGCTTTATCTGTAAAGACATAAATTCAATATTAATAAAAAAAAATAATTATCATTATCAATAATGAACAAATGAATTTACCTTTATTATTAGAAGAAGATGAAGCTGGAGATGATGATGAGGATGGTTTTTTCTTCTTGTTGGGTCCGGCCATTTCTGGTGAGAATGATCGAGTGTATCTGAATGGTTGGAATATAAGCTGGATCGACATTTTTTTATGTTTTTTTAGGGCTGATACGAAGGCGGTGAGGGAGATGGGATTCGGTGTGGTGTGGTGTATGGATGTTACGGTGGTCTTGACTGTTGATCCTTTGACACGTGTTGATCTTTTACTGGCTCTGTGTAGTTGCATAAAAGTATAGCGAATGTTATTCTAGGCATAAAAGATACGGATTACTAATACCATGTTTGGTTCTAAACAAAATATCTTTGATTTTCTATCTTAGGGTCTAAGAAAAAACCATTTTTGATAAAATTAAAAAGTTTAAAAATAGTAAATTTCAATTACTAAATTAAGTTTGATTAAAAATGGTAACAAATCAGCTACTAAATTAATAATTTAAACTATAAACCTTTTTTACTCATAAAAAAGTACAAATTAAACACGTTACCGCAGAATCACAAGTTTACAAGCGTATTCATCGTCATACATCGTTGCTCTAGACAGTTTTCTATCTAGTGTTAGTCTTCTTTTTAGAAGAGTGTTACAAGATTTAGAATTTTAGATAACATTTTTAGAAAGTTAAACTTACAAAGCAAAATGTAAAAAAAAGATGCAAATTTTTTTTAGAAAAGTTATATTAATATTACTTTCTTACAAATTGGCTATAAGTTGAAAATTATTCTTTTCTATTTTAAAATTTTTCAAAATTTTATACACGGCTTTGATTATTGCTAGTCATTAGCTTAAATAATGAAAGACTAGACAATCACCCGTGAATAACGATGATTGTGAATAATAACATTAAAAGTGATTTTACAACAAGGGGGTATGGCTATTTAGAATTGATTAATACTTCGTGCTACGGAGTATCTTATTAATCTTAAGACCAACACAAAACTAAAAACACACATAATTAAATCGACAAGATTAAACATTGATGTTCAATACAATCTACTGCAGTTTAACCATCTGTTGACCAAAGTCGAGCGGTTCTAATATATCGGTTGTCTAAAATCTTTGTTATCACGAAGTCTCAATCTTACTCTTGGCAAGGCTACGCTATACGAGCTAAGCTATTTTACGGTAGTGACGAAACTAACATTTACTAAATAATATTTAACACATATGTATGACATTACTTAACTAATAACCCAATTATTATCCCAAATAGTGCCAACTAATAGTTTCTCACGACCTGTATCTAAATCAAACAAAAGCTTTCTCACAAAAATAAGGTTAAACAATCAAAAATTTAGTAATCTACAACAAATAAAATCCACGACATAACATCTCATATAACGATAAGGATTTGAAAAATAAATAAACAATAACAATAATACTCAATCTCGCCTAGACATGGTTGATAAAGTATATGCCTAACGTTTGTAGTAATTTTTTTCCCAATTCTCCCTAATGCCTAATGGTTCATATATACGAACATGTAACATGCTTGCATACAATTTATGTGTAGATAACATTCCAAAACATTAATCTAAACATATTAGCACATAGTCATATCAATAAGTAAGCTTAACATGTAGATCTAGAAAAGAAAAAAAATGTGAATGAAAACTCACTTGAAACGAGGCTCGTATACAATTTTCTGTGTAACCCTAAAAAAAATAACTCGATGGTAGGGTTGGGCCTTTGCTCCAATAGGCGTTTTTATTGTTTATGATTTTGTTATTTTTATATGTTCGATTATAACCTTGATGCCCACGTAACCAACGTGTTCACCACGTGTATATTTTTCCCTGTTTTTACTGTCACGAGTCCTGGTTAATTTGGAAAGTAATCTTTTATATTTTTAAATTTATTGTTTGTCAAGAAACGTATTTCGATAGGATTATATTTCAGTATCTTTACGAGTTGATGCAAATAATTTGAAGTCTCAAACAATGAGTCCACAAAAAGCCCAACACTTACAACTTAAAGGGCTAGGTACCATAACACCGTAACTGTTGGCGTATAGTCCGGAATGAGCCGGACCCAATGGGCTGAACCCGATAAAAGAGTGGCTCACATCCTACGTAACCATAATTCATACACTATATATACAGGGGTAGGATCATCCTACCTCGACAGGTTATTCTCTACCACCTCTTTATATAACATGCTTATACTATTCATGCTTATACTATTCTGACTTGACCGTCGGAGGGTGGATCCCGGGCTCCGGCCTCGGGTCCCTTTCTAACCGGTTCTTCTTTGTTGGCAGCACTATTCAAGGCCCGGGAAGACGACGAACGGCACCAGGAGAGTCGTCAGGACCGGCCCGACCAAATTATGCATCAACAAGTTGGCGCCATCCGTGGGACCCAAACAAAACGCTCGTCCTACCCGTGTTGAACATCATGCTGTTTGATTTCTCTTCGCATGCATATGTGGTGTTCAGCTCTATCAGATTTAAATATGCGACGTTCAGGCCCCAAACACGCTTTCCACCAACGATTGTTTATTTCAAACTTGAATGAACAATACTCTGTGTTCGTAAGGGAAGGCCATCGTCAACGGGAAAAATTAACTCGCCTCATTCAGGTTTTCTCAGTTTCATTCACGTTGTCAAGTTTATCACCCAAAGGAAAAATGGGGACACAACAGCAAGTGCTTCAAACCCATAAAATTGTTCGATGCAACCGCGAGTTTGTATATATGTCCTGACAACATGAGATTTGTAAGTACCTCTTATTTATCTTCATAACGTCTTCGCTGCCATGAAAATTAAAAAAATGCATGCTTCTGGTCATATAATTTTATATTGCATTTTATCAAAAAAAAAACTTGAAACAAGTTCCAAACTCTTGTTTTGATATCTTGTGAAAAAAAAATGAGCACGTGGCTCTTTTTTATAAACACACCAACCTCATTGGGGCCTAAGAACAAATGGTCTCTACATGCTTTATTGTGTCATTTAGATTGCTCTTCACAAGATGATATTTTGTTCGAATTAAACGCATCTATAACATTTTTTAGACACAAAATTGCGTTAAAAATAAAAGTATACATGATCAAAATGCCGTGATATGTTTTACAAACTATTTTATGATGGTTCACGGACGAAACAAATTCTCCGGAACACATTTATACTTTTATGCTTTCATACATGCTATATTTGTTATGACATATGCAACTACTCTTTAATCTACATATGTACAATAACAAGTAGAACACGAATCGCATACTGATAAGTAGTATCACGGATGGTGCCAACTTGTTGATGCATAATTTGGTTGGGTTGGTCTTGACGAGTCTCATGGTGCCGTTCGTCGTCTTCCCGGGCCTTAAATAACAAAGAAGAACCTGTTAGAAGGGGACTCGAGGCCAGAGCCCGGGATCCACCCTCCGACGGTCAAGTCAGAATAGTATAAGCATGTTATATAAAGAGATGGTAGAGAATAACCTGTCGATGTAAGATGATCCTACCCCTGTATATATAGTGTATGGATTAGGGTTACGTAGGATGTGGGTCACCCTTTTATCGGGTTCGGCCCGTTGGGTCCGGCCCATTATGGACTATACGCCAATAGTAACATTGAAAAAGTACAGACACCTCAGCGTCACATCAGCTTTAACATTTCAACACCAACACACCAAAATACTCCTCTAAGAGCACATGGTATGGTTTGGTGTCGTGGAGCTCAAGCCGTGAAAAAAATTGTGCCACATCACCACTTTTTCTTATAACACCAAAACACTCATAACGCCAAAAACACTCTCCCTAGTTAACACAATAATTTTTGGTGTTATAGGGACCCCAATTTTTCTCACTTTTTTTTATTCATTTATATAAAAAAACATATAAACTTCAAATATAAATTTCATTAATTAAAAAAACATTACATAAACTTAAATAAAAAATACATTAACTTAAATAAAAAAAATACATAAAAGTTCAACAATTAACATAAAACATACATCTAATGATTAAGGTTCCACAAATGTTCCACAATATCGTGTCGAAGGTCGTCGTGAACTCTCCTATTCCGAAGTTCTTTGTTTTTCCTTCGTAGTCTCTCGCATTGTTCGACCCAAGTACGTTGAATATTACTTTCTGGAGAAACGTACATATCTGCATATTCACTCATATCGAATTTTTGATCTTCCAATATCATGTTATGTAATATCATGCAACAATACATGATTCTTTTAATCGTGTTCATTTGATATGATCGTGCGGGTTGTTGTATAATTCCCCACCGACCTTGTAGGACTCCGAAAGCTCTTTCCATATCTTTTTTGCACTTTCTTGAACTCTTTTAAACTTCATTGTTTTTTAATCACTTGCGATAGTAAACGCTTTGACAAACGTAGACCATTGAGGAAAAATTCCATCCGCTAGATAATAACCTTTTTTGTATGTTTTTCCATTTACTACAAACGAAGCTTCTAGAGCTTTATCCAGTAGAAGGTCATCAAATAACGGTGAACCATATAAAACATTAAGGTCGTTATTTGCCCCCCGGTACCCTAAAATATGCATGACAAAACCACAATTGTTAATTCGCAACGGCCTCAAGCATTATAGTCGGGTATTTTTTTATCACGTTTTTTGAATTGACCATGTAAGGACTTAGGACACTTTGTCCATTCCCAATGCATACAATCAATGCTCCCGAGCATTCTCGGGAGCCCGTGTTTCCTTTCATGCAATTCATATATACGTTGGACATCTTCTTAATTAGGTTTTCTCGAATACTTTTCAACATACAATATATATATGCATTTAGTGAAGTTCCATAAACATTCACGTAAACAACATTCGGCACATTGCAAATACTCATCAAATGCATCAGGTGATGTACCATATGCCAATTGGCATATGGCGGATGTGCATTTCAGAAGAGGACTAAAACCTAAACGACCGGTACAATCGGGACGTTGTTTAAAAAAAGGAAGTAATCGGGAAGAGGGTCAACATCATAATTAGTAATATCATGCACGATTTTTTTAAAAGAACACATAGATTACCTTCCCTCGAAAATATCTTGCCGGATATAAGAGAGTGCGGCGTGTTTTCGTCCCCAAAATCAGTCAGCGCCATTAAATATTTCTTGTTCCGTCTCCGCCAATTCTCCGTATTCAGCATGTAGGTATACAATACTCACCTAGTTTATTTTTTATATTTCGAACTTCGGCTTCAACATCCTCCAAAGTTCATGTTGCTCTAAATATTCGCAATGTTGTGTATATTAATCCATATCGAGTTTAGCCGTAATTATTCCGTAAATATCGGGCATAATCATTGGTTGGAAATTCATATTGTTGTGTATAAAAGTAGAGTGTGGAAAAAGTATAAGTTGTTAGGGGTTTATATAAGCGATTTAAGTGGGTTAAAAAATGTGAACAAAAAAACGGTCTAAAGTTTTTTTTTCCCTACTGATATATAAAGGAAAGTTTTTTTATAAAAACTTAAAATAAAATAAAAGTAAAAAAATTATATACCCAAAAAACGCTAGACACGGTACAGTGTCCTCGCGTTTTTCAGGTCGCGTTTTCCGGGATCATTTGGGCTGGGGATCACGGCTCGAGACACGAAAACGCCACTTCTGGTTGTGGCGTTTTCGTGTCGCGTTTTCGTCCAAAACGCCAAAAAAACTACACCATACCGTGAGCTCTAATCATAACACCCTATAACACCGCTTTTTAGACCCACTTTTTTTTCTTTTCCATTTATTAAAACAAACTAAATGCAAAATAACATTTTTTAAAAAGATATAAAACTAAAATATTTTTTTACATGCAAAAACCACAAAAACTAAAACCTCAAGGAATAAAACTACAAGGACTTAAAATGTAAAAACACTCATTGATTCTTCTTCCTCCTCCCTACCTGCATAAAGCTAAAAAGACACACCAAAACTCACACTAAAAATACACACACACACTGTAAAAACACACACACACCAGCCATTTAAATCCAAAAAAAGAAAAAGAAAAAGAAAAAACAAACCAACGCGCGTTGGTGGCTCAACTCGGAGGCCAACGCCGTTGGAACCATAACACCCCCGGTATCATAACGCCGGCCAACGTCATGCCACGTGGGCATAACGCCGGCTCCGGCGTTATGATACCCAACGCTCTTAGCATATGAATAAATTACGCCGTTCGTCTTTATGGTTTGCGTTGACCGCAACTATCGTTTCTTGACCCAAAAAATTGCACGTCTAAGTTTAAGTGGCAAACGTTTTATGTCATTTGTCCCTCCATCTAACTGGGTCCACTAACTCTTGTGAACCTGTTTTATCATGAGGGTAAACTCGTCATTTCCCAACACCCTTTTCACGCTTTTTTCCTTACTTAATAAAATCCCTCAATCTTTATTACTCCCCACTTAAGGGTATGTTTGGCGACACGTAGCAGTAGCAGTAAACAAGAGCAGTTAGCAGAAGCAATTAGTAGGAGTAAGCTGTAGTTGTTTGTTTAAAAAAGATGTTTGGTAACGTAACTGTAAACTGTGATTAAAAAGTGTAAAATTACGAAAAAGGGCATATAATCTAATTAAAGAAATTATAAATTTATATTTGAGGGTATAAATGTAATTTTATAACAAACTGCTTGAAGTATTTTTGAAATGCTTCTTCAAGAAGCATTTGAGATTAGAGCGATTAAACAATATTCAAATGCTTGTTGAGGTGTTGTCAAACAAGCTTTTCATCTAAAATGTTTATCGCTTGTCGCTTGTTGCTCCTAAACGCTCCAAAACGCTTGTTACCAAACATAGCCTAACTCACTTGATATGTCTTTTGCATACATGTACAAGTAAAACTTACAAACAAGTAACACGGTCAATAGGATTTAATTTGATAAGACGTGGTATAAAAGTGTGTATTAGAGGCAACCCCAAAACAAGTACCAGGGTAGAATTGATAATTAAAAGAAGTCACAGGAGCCAATGTCATTGATTTTAGTTGTTTTCCTCGTTATAATAGGATTAGTCATTATTTATAGCGAAAATTACATAAATAACCAGTTGGTTTGCGTGCTCTCCTGCAGTATTTTTTTTCGAAAATAAACTTCTAAATCGCGCCCCAATGGTAGCGATTTAGAAAAAGAACACGTGTCGCCCAAATAGAGTAACATAAGAAATATCGGAGCAATATCGGAACCCTAGTTTTTCCAAATTGTAAATCGCGCCTATAGGATAGCGATTTAAAAAAAACACCTTTTGTCCTTTTCTTGTCAGTTTCACGTGGGGTGGGTCCGACATAAAAGTAAATCGCGCCTCTAGCATAGCGATTTTGGGTTTTTTTACTGTTTGTATTTTTAAGAAGCACAGTATATCAACAGTATGAAATGATTTATCACTGCCAAGTTAAAAACATGACGTGTTTTTTTTTGTTAATTTTTTTATGGGATTTTTTGTTGTAAGAAAATCGTAAATAGATTAAATAGTTGTAGGGACCGTTTTTGTATTTTTTTTACTTGTTTGGGTCCAATTTTCAGGCTAATTTTGAGGCAGTTTTTTTTTTTACATGGGCCACATTTTATTGCAATTTTAAGGCTAGTTTGTCGAAGAAAAAGGGTGGACAAATGGTGTATATTAGTAACAATATTTTTTTATATGGCTTATGCTTGGGGAATCTTATGTTTAAAGTATTGTTTTTTTTTTTTTGCTATATGAGTTTTTTTTTTAATATAATGGGTTGTAACGTTCTTTTTTTGTTTTGGTGACCATACTATCGATTAATTAAAGTATTAGAGCTCATCAAAGGCAACACATTTAAGGAAATAAAAACAATTTTTACAAACAGTTGGGTATGAAAAAACATGCTCAAAGATAGAAAAACTAAACATTTTGTCAAAAAACCCTAGAAAATATTAAAACCTTAGCAAAAAAACGATCTTCGGAAAAAAAAAGAAAAAAGAAAATCGCTACCCATATGGCGCGATTTACTTTTTTTTACAGCCAATCGAGTGCTGACAGGTGTACAATATGTAAATCGCTACCATTGATGAGCGATTTACAAGTTTAATTTAAAAAAAAAAACCTGCAGGTTCACTGCATGCTATCACGTTTTCCAACGGGCCATTTTAGTAATTTTCGCTTATTTATAAGGATATTTCTCTATTTAATCATTCTACCACCTTTTATAAATCCAGTCAACAAGCTAATAAACACCTTCAAATTAAATTAAGAAAATAGTTAGATGTTATTGTGGAGGACTTGCAGTTATTAAAATATCATGGACAAATCAAACCCATGACGAAGGTTATATGGTTGTCCCCAACTGGTACGAATTTAAGGTTTATGTTTAATTTAAGAAAAATATAGAGATAATCTTGTTGTAAGTAATTTGATGTAGTGAAGAAAACGAGATAACACAAATTGAATCTGTTGATTCACACGAATACCAGAAACAATTATCCAACTATTGTTGATTCAAAAGATTACCGATAATCAGGCAAACTCCAACAACCGTTGATTCAAACGAATACCGATTATTAAGAGAGTCTTAGCAAAAACCGCCAAGAATTGATTAAAGCAAATCTTTATTATCAATATCAAAATATAAAACCATATTCTACATCATACCCTTACACATCCTTTTAAAGAAAGAGTGCTTACATGTTAGCCTTATAGGGCGATGTGGGATATAAGATAAATATAAATATAAACTACGAAACACGACATTACAAGGTAAATAGCCGCAAAGGCAGAACCACATCATTCTCCCCCACTTGAAAAAACTCGTCTTCGAGTCTGCCTCACTCGTCCCTTGTACTCGTAGCATCCAAATTTGTATCCCTTGCATCAAATTCTTTTTCTTTATAATGACTCGACCTCGAACCTTGATTGTCTGAAAACCCAACTTATTGACCATGGGTGCAACTTTCAAACACCCTTATTGATATATTTTACCAATCACAAATTTGAATGAACTCTAAATTACTCATGGTCTGCAACCAAATTTAACTCAATGATGGGTTTGAATATACGATTTTTGAAAAATCAACACTGAAAGTAGTTTGGATCATTGAAGAGCAAAGGTCATTAGCCACAACTACAACGTCTTTGAATCTTCGATGTTGTTTTCTTCCCCACACAATCCTCCTTTTACAACAAATCCTTCTTCATCCTCAATGACATCTTCAATATTGGTATCATAAACTGGAATTGATTATTCTTCTACACCCAACACAACATCCAAAAATGACACATTATTTTCATTCTCTTGAAAATTTGGATAATTGTCAACAAATCATTCTTCCTCCTCAATGACATCTTCATATTGATCATCATCAAATACTGGGTCTTCTTTATAATCGTCATCAGCCACACCATCACCTTCTCATTCCTCAGTAGGGATGAGCAAAAGAACTAAGGAACCGGACCAGAACCAAGAACCGGGTCGGAACCAAGGTTCTTGAGTTTAAGATTTTTTGGTTCTTGGTTCGGTTCCACCAGTTCTCGGTTCTGGAACCGAATATCTAATTATTCTAAAATTATGTAATTTTTCCCATACTTAAATTAGTGGTAATTATCTCCCTTCATTTAAGATGGAAATTTCATATATACCCAAACATGCATTACAAACATTTACATTATGCATTCAATACTTGCACTTTGGGTATATATAAATTAATCATGATAGTAGGGTGATATGTGAAATTAATTCTAAATTATACGTACCATAAAAATCATAGTATCCTACTTTATAAACATAGCCAAACACCTTAAACCTTAAGCTTTAATCCATTAAATTCATTATCAAAACAATGGAGGTAAGTTTTATATTTTATTTTTATTTGTAATTTAACGGGATGGTCATAAGCTACTGCTACTTTAGTTTAATTCATGTATAACTATGAAAATATAGTTATATACCCACGAGTTTGTGTAAATAAATATTGATCACGATTTATTTTTTTGGCTTTTTACTTTTATCAGTAAGTCGTGTTAAAAAACAAATAGAATCATGATTTAATATTTATGCTTTTTATTGCCTTAATTCATTAGTGCATTAGGTTTTTTTTCCAGATGGTCGGTTCCTATCTGGGTAGACCCAAAGAACCGGAACTAGAACTGAAATATATATTTGGTTCGATTCTCGGTTCTTACTTTTTCTTAAAATTCGGTTCTCGGAACCATCAGTTCCGGTTCCAGAACCATGCTCATCCTTATTCCTCAGTTTCAGCAAACAAATATGAACCGTCACCCTCAAAGCATGAATTTCTTGACTCTTCGCCTTCGCTTCTCTGACCGCTACGATCCCCTCGTCTTCTTGTATTCATCATATCATTCATTCGATTAGCTAATTGATCAACAAACTGATCTAATCGCTCCTCTATTCTTGCCATAATACGCTCATAAACATCATTAATATTCTTGTTTCTCCTTGGTGGTGTCTTAATCAGGAACTTTGGCTCTTGATACCAATTGATGTAGTGAAAAAAATGAGATAACACAAATTGAATCTGTTGATTCACACGAATACCAGAAAAAATCTTCCGACTATCGTTGATTCAAAAGAATACCGATAGTCATTCAAACTCCAACAACCGTTGATTTAAACGAATACCGATTATTAAGAGAATCTTAGCAAAAACCGCCAAGAATTGATTAAAGCAAAGCTTTATTATCAATATCAAAATATAAAACCATATTCTACATCATACCCTTGCACGTCCTTTTATATGAGAAGGAGTGCTTACATGTTAGCCTTCTAGGGTGATGGGATATAAGATAAATATAAACGTAAACTATGAAACACGAAATTACAAGGTAAATAACCGTGAAGGCGATACCGCATCATAACTAATTGTTGTTTAATTTTGTTTATTAAAGTCTTTGAACAACCATCAAGCACTAATACAACATGTTGAGCAAGAAAGATCAAGATTGAAGAAGTATTTTATTGTTTCATGGGTTTTAGTTTTTGTGTTTATTATGTACAACATATTGACCTAGATAGATATTAAGGTCGATATGTGTATTGGGGTTTAATGTTGATGTGTTTTGGGCAGGGCCGTCCCGAGGATTTTGGAGGCCTTGTGCCATTATGAAAAATAGGCCCTCTTAAATAAGCAAATTTTAGATACATGTAGAAAGGAACAAATCAATAACAAAAGATGTTACAATTAGCCAAATAACATATTTTTAAAAAATTATTTAAAAAAAAGAGTATATGTACAATTAGACCAAAAGAATCAAGTACAATGCAAAAAAATAAGACACACAAAGACTTTACAATACTTTAGCCAAAATAATCGTGAAGAAAATGTGTGGGAAATAAATTACGATGTTATCTACTAACTTGTAAGCAAATAATTGATTACTTATTTATATGATCAAAAATAAATCCTAACAAAATACAGTAATTAATAAAAAAGTTGAAGTGTTACCTCAAATGATAGGATTATTATAACGGATTCTTTGTTCCCATGGTATGCCCTACGCACTCAATTTGTCAATGGTAGAATGGAACAAACAGAAAAAACTAATGGATCAATCATGATTTGGTATGGTGTTGGGCTTTAAAAAATATTTGTGGCTATATATACAATGAGCTTCTCAGAAAAATGGTGCCCCTAAAAAAACTTGGGTCCTGTGCATTGGCCCAAGTTGCCCCTGCCCAAAACCGGGCCTGGTTTTGGGACCAACATGTATGTCTTTTGTATGTTACGTAATGAAAGCAAGATACTATGATTTTCATGTTCTGTGTTTGTGTTTGTAATGAAAGTAAGTTTTGACCCATACTGAACAATGACCCATTCCAAACTAGTAAAGTCAAATCAATTAAGTCAAAAGAGAGTTCAATTTTAAAGACATACCCATGTTCTGTTTTTGTGTTTGTAATGAAAGTAAGTTTTAAACCATACTTAACAATGACCCGTTATTAAAATAATAAAGTCAGAAGAAAACATGTCATTCATCACTTAAGTTTTAAGGCATACTAATGCTATGAACATCCAAAACAACTTAACATACAATGGGACTAATTAAAAACATACCTAAAGTTCACTGACTAACACTTAAAAACACACATAAGCTTAACATACATTGTTCATAACAAACATAAACACTAAACACACATTGTGACAGACATAAACATTAAACATCAGCCTAAAACAATCACTTTTTTTCTTGGTGCTCTTTTCTTTTTCACTCCATCATTTTTTTTGCTTTTCCATTGTCTTTCTGTATGCAGAGCTTGCAGCTTCACCACTTGATCCTTTCTTTGACTGTGAACATGTAGGACCATCACCACTTGATATTTTCTTTGATTGTGAACTTGTAGGACCATCGATATCTAAATCCACTACTTTGCTTGCAACTTTCCTCTTCTTAGACTTTGGAACTCTAGGACCAGTATAACTTCTTGAATTGTGACCTTTGTTGTGGAATTTGTCACAAGTAACAGTCTTGTGCTCCCTTTATAGCTTACCATTCTTGACTATCTTCAAAACATCCCTTTTAGCTTTTGACTTTATCCTTTATTTCCTTGGTCTACTTACTTGTGGTTGATGTTATGGTGGCAAGATTATGGTTAGAATATAGCACTTGGGCCAATGGATAATACCTCTAATTGGGTTGATCTTAAATGAATACACTTTCTTTTAATTATCTAACCTATAGCATGGATGCACCCATTATTTTGGTAAGCCAACATGTTGATGGTTAAGTAACATGTTTCAATTTGTTGCCACAAGATGTTTGCAAAGTATACATGTCTATTTCCATCTTTTACAAGTGCATTTTATAGCCACATCAGTTACCACTAGGGATGGCAAAAGCACCTGAAACCGATGGGGAAAACCGAAACCCGAACCGGTTGGGTCGGGTTCGGGGACGGGTTGACGGGTTTGGATACGGGTTCGGGTAGAAATATTCTTTTTACTCGGGTACGGGTTCGGTTACGGGTTCTGGTAATACCTACCGACCACCTACCCCCCCCATTTTACCCTTATCCGTACCCTATCACGGTTTTAACCCCCGAATTCGTAACCCGCTTTATTGCCATTTTTATATAAGGCCAATTTGGGCACTAGTCTATGTATAAGATATTTGACTACTCGTATTCAAAAAATGTTATTTTTTATCAACCATATCTTAGGTAATTACAAGTCAACGACCTGACTCTTTCAATTCTCGTATCATTCTTTGCCATCTTCGAGTTTATGTCCAAATGTTTTTTTTTCCTTTATCTATTTTATTTTATCTTTAATGCATTAATTGTTTGTTTATTTAATCATTTAATTATCCATTGAACTTGTATACATAATTATTTAACTTGAAATCATTACAATAGTAATGAATGTAATAGTAATGAGAGTGTAATTGTGTATTGATCATTTGATCATTTTCGCACTTCATACTTAGGCATATTTTTTACACTGTCCATGAACGAAATCATATTTTTCTTACATTGTTCATGTCTAACGAATATTCAATTGCGGATAACCGAAACCCGCGGGTAAACCCTAAAAACCGATGGATAATACTAATCGGGCACCCATCGGGTATTGGGGCGGATACGTGTTTGGAAATTATAAACGGGTGCGGGTACGGGTTCACTAAAACCCGACCCAAACCCGACCCGTTGCCATCCCTAGTTACCACACATTGATCACCCCATGGACCACTAACTTGTTAAAACTCATCTCCACCCCATGGACAATGTACTTGTTAGCTTCATTTGAATTTGCTTTCAAAATATTTGTAGCAGTTGGTATGAGTGGTCCATCACATATTTCAATAAGTCTGTTCACATTGACAATCCTTTTCAGATGGAAAGTTAAGTAATTAGCAGTTGAAAAGTTAAGTAATTTTATGGAATTTTAAGTAATTAGCATATGGAAAGTAAAATACCTTTTCATTGGATACTCCCTGGCAAACTCCAAAGTGGAAATAATATGTTTATATTTTCCACCAACTAGATTCCCATTGGAGACTTCATACATATTATTCAACAATACATCTGACTTGGCCCTCAATACTTAAAAAGTTTGTTTGATTAAACATAGATGCTTATTATCTCTATATAAAGTAAGTTTAAGTTTAGTATATACCTGAGAAATGTGATCTTGTCTAGTTACGGGGAGGAGTGAGATTCAACCACTCATAAGTTGGTTTGTTAAATGCCTTCAACTCTTCTATTGCAAGTTGATGAGGTGTCATTTATACACTTTTTGAAGTCATCTAACCCCTCAAATCATGCAAATATTCCTAATTATTGTACTTAATCGTTTCTTTTTGATATTTTAGCATTTGGAGGAAGAACACGTGACTTGGGCTCAATTAGAGAAGAAACAAGACAAGAATGAAACTCAACAAGATTTTGATGGAGATTTGGATTTACTGTGCGTGGAGACGGCGTTGCAATTCCATCTAACGCCCTCAAAGTTTGAAGGCAACGACGTCACAATCATTTGTGACGACGTTACAGTAGCCGACTTAAAGAAGGCCATAGAAGATTCGGCAGGTTGATGGCATCGGGATTAACAAGCGACGACGCATGACTTAAACTCTATATATGCAAACCCTATTTTTCATGTTTTAAGGAGGAAAAACGTAGAGTATTTTTGTAGCAGCTATTGTGGTCGACTTTTAGGGTTTCTAAACCCTTTTGTACTTATTCATACTCCATGTTTAATTGAAGTGAAGTTCTTTTATCCTTTTAATCATTCAATATGTCTATGTGTTGTTTGATTAATTGTTCTTCACTTTCAATTAAAATGTTTGGATAAATTTAATTGTGTTTGCTTATGTTTGCATGAAACCTAGTTGTTAGATCTTTTATCATTGCTTCTTGTTAATGGTGTGCGCATCAGGCTTTAGAAAACTAGCTATAAATTGCTTAGCATAGACGTCTAGGGAAACCCGGCTAGGTTAGAGGATACATGTGATTAGATCTTCATATCTAGATCACCTTTGGGTGGATTATGAATTAAGTGTTTCAATTAATAAATACTTACACATTACATTACGAGGGTGACATGCAATAAAAGAGGAGAAGACAACTATGAAGTAGTGCATGATTAGGTTAACACGTATGTTTAACCATATGAGTTTTTCCCTAACCTTTTACTTTTCTTGCATAATTAGGAGTAGTGTAGTTCAGTATAGTAGTTTATTCAAACCCCCTCTTAAAACCCGAGATTTACTTGGTTTTAAAAAAATATAAAAACACAAAAATATTCTTCCTTCAACCCTTAGACCTTAGTGAACATACGATTCAAGCCTACCTCACTATTCCCCTAGAGAACGATAATAACCCCACGAGTCTTGCCCATACTACCGTACAACGATTAGGTACTCTACATAGGAGGGTTGTAAAACTTATGCCTTGCAACCCACCGCATCACAAGTTTGAACTCTAGGACCGTTGTTGAAGTTGTTTCTTTCCACAACATATCTTTGTCTGCAACACCATTCCACCTCAACTTCATATTCTCATGAATATGTTTGACACAGTATATGTGCTCTACACTTGGAAACAATTTTGAAATTGCGAGTATTATACCATAAAATGGAAAGTTAAGCAATTAACAAATGGACATGTAAGTTATTTTATGGAAAGTTAAGTAATTAGCAGATAGAAAGTAAAGTGCCTTTTTCCTGTCACTTATGAAAGTGAAGTTTGAATTTTTGTACATATCTAGGTCACCTCCAAGTTGATTGAGAAACCATGTCTATGACTCTGTTTTTTATGTCTCAACTATCCCATAATCTAGTGGAAATTTACCATTGTTTGGATCAACATTGATAGCTGTCAAAAGTTGTCCTGGGTATGGACCCTTCATGAATGCCCCATATAATCCTAGGAAATCCCTCATAACTGCTTTGAATCCAGCTTTCAAAGGCCCCAAACACACATAAATTCTTTTAAAAACTCTTGTTGTCACTTGATGATCTGCTTCAGACTGAACATGGATTTTGACAGTTGTGTTTGGATTAACTTGTTGTAACTCCATAATGTAATCTCTTAACATCTTATATTGATGTGTGTAATCAAACCTAAACTTCTTTTCAACTTCTTGTTTTGCTCCAAAACCCTTACGTTGTGAAACAACTAGCTCATATTTTTGTTGGAGTTGCTCTTGAATTGCCCTAATAGGTATCTTAAGGTTTGTTTTTAACTACTCAACTATTCCTCTAGACAACCATTGATATGTGGCATACAAGTTAGTTTTAGACTATAGACATTTATGAACTGACTTATATGTTCTTACCTGCCATGTATCTAAATTTTTTATTTTGGATACTAGCACTACCCATGGACATTTATTATCATCCACCAGTTTTTTGCTTTTAGATTTACCCTCATTAATGAGTTTCTCATTAGTCAACTTGTGTTTTGATGGGCTTGTGTACCCATTAGACCTGGCAATCTTTTCCTTGGTCCATTCAACTTTTGAACCAATACTCTGACTTAGCCTGCTATCCAAGTTATGGTCTTCAGCAGCTGGTAGAGAAGGAATAACACCTCTGCAAACACCCCTCACTCTTTCATTGTCATTCTTTTCCATTCTTTTTCCCTCATAGTCTCAATTGAATGATCCTTAATGTATGCCTTCACCTGATCTTTGTTTCTTAATTCTAGACCATATAGAAATATGTTTTGTAAATTTGATCAGTAGCATGTGCTTATTTCCTTAATTGCTTCAATTTCTTTTTCCTTAATTTACTACCTTCATTGTCACTATCTGATGCACTTTTAAAGTAGTGATTTTCTAATACTTCAACATCCTCTGCATGTCATTTTTCATTAGCAACTGGTTCTACCTTGTCTCTATACCTCATAAACTCTACAGTCTTATCACTATTGTAGTTGAAGTCATTCATGTCAACATGAACCTCATCCACATTATTATTCTCATCTACTATGTAATTATTATCTTGGCTATCATCATCATCATCATCATCATCATCTCTTTCACTATCATCCTCAGGCTTATCCTATGTGTCACCCTCTGTTTCTAAATTCTTTGTTTCATCCTTAACCTTTGTTTGAACATTCTCACTAACATTACCTTC